>PVJN01036362.1:0-21545 GCA_004026805.1 Lasiurus borealis | reverse complement strand
GCGGGGGGGGGGGGATATTGGCAGGGCACATACATCCCTGCTTGCTCCCACGCCCGAAGGCTCTCTCAGGTCCCGTCGGTAGGAGAGACACTAAATGCCCAGCTGAAGGCCAGACGAGCAAATGGATCGTGACTGGGGAACAGGATGTCCCGAGTCCCCCGGCTTTTCCTGAATCGGCTTTGGATAAAGGTGAGCAGAGACAAACCCGTCCGTCTGCACCTCGTCCACCTCCACCCTGCACGTCCCGTCCAGCACGTCCTGTGCTCGAGTGCAAAGGTCAGCCTTTCTTGTAGGGTGCACGCCTCCGTCCTTAAAGGGCCCCGTGGGAACCGCCTGAGGGAGGCTGACCTCCTCCACCCCCCACTCAGCTTTCACTGTGGAGTGTACCCCCAGCCTTCAGCTGCTGGGCGGGCAGCTCGGTGAGCAGAACACAGGAGCGATGAGGCCAGCCACTTTCTGGGGTATCTGCTTGACTTCTGGGGGTTCACTTCATTAGCCTCACCGAACACTGACACAGGCTGTTCCAGGCTCTCCTGTTCTGCCACTCTCCCCCTGGAGCACCCACGGTGTCCAGTACTCCTCCACCAGCCCACCTGGGCTGCACGATCATTCTTCATCACTCGTCTGTGCCATGCTATTGGCAGAGGCCGCTCAGAAAGCAGATCAGGGACCGATGGCCTGAGGTCCCGTCCAGCCGTCACCCCTTATTGACCTTGGACAAATCGCTTAACCTCAGTTTCCTCACGTGTAAAATGGGGATAATAAATGTCCTCCCTTTTTTGCACAGTGGCTCTTCAAATAGTCAAGGGCTGGCTTTCCTCCGTCCGGTTCACTGGGCTCTGTCATTTTCACAGTTCTTTCTTTCTTTCTTTCTTTCTTTCTTTCTTTCTTTCTTTCTTTCTTTCTTTCTTTCTTTCTTTCTTTCTTTTTAAAATATATTTTATTGCTTTTTTTACAGAGAGGAAGGGAGAGGGATAGAGAGTTAGAAACATCTATGAGAGACATCGACCAGCTGCCTCCTTCACGCCCCCTACTGGGGATGTGTCCGCAACCCAGGTACATGCCCTTGACCGGAATCGAACCTGGGATCTTTCAGTCCACAGACCAATGCTCTATCCAATGAGCCAAACCGGTTTCAGCTCACAGTTCTTTGTATAACATAACTTCCCAAAATCCAAAGATGTTTCGAGCAAAAATACCATCGGCCAAATAAGGATAGAAGTTCTCTCCTTTGGGGACCTTATTTGAATGTGTATGTTCTGGCATATTTGTTTCATATTGTGCTTCTTTGTACACAGATGTAGAAAATATGAAGACCTCAGATATACCTATTTGGAGGTCACCTATGTGCATGTCCATGTTTGACTGTGTGTGTGATTATTTTCCTGTTCGTTTCCAAATAGTTTTGAGGTGGTTTCCCGATTAAAGCAGAATCCAAGAGGAGTTATTTAATAATAAAGATAACTAATAGAATAAGGATTATGGGAAGGATTCAGAAGTCGATACTTGAAGATTTCTGAGTTGAACAGACTAAACATGTGCAGGAAATTGGCTTGTTTCTTGAAAGTTAAGGCTCTAAAACAAACCCTTCTGCTTACCTTGTTTTTGTTTCAACAAAAGTGGTTTTATTTCCGGACTATTTCTTGCTTGCAGTAAGTCAGAGAAATGGCAGCTTAATCCAGGAAGATGAGAAATTTAAATCGATTTAGGAGTTGGGAGCCAGAAGTGTGTTGATTTGTAGCTTCTTTTCACCTGTTTTTTTTCTTTGTTTTTCTCTTATTTATGCAACAAAAACAAATTGTATATTTGTAAGCTGCTTTCTACCTTATTCCTCTAACAATTCTGTGTCTAGAATAAACATTATTCTTCCCATAAACCGAGCCCCAGAGAGTTGAGTGACATGTCCATGGTATGGATACACCGCAACTTATTTATCTACTAGAGGCCCAGTGCAGGAAGATTCGTGAAGGAATGGGCCTTCCTTCCCCTGGCTGCCAGCACCACCCTCGCTCTGACCCGGAGCCACCTTTGAGGCCCGCAGCTGCTGGGGCAAGTGCCCTACCCCGCCTCCGGCCACTCGGCACTTGTTTATGCAAATTAACCTGCCATCTTTGTTGGGTTAATTTGCATACTCTTGATTGGCTGGTGGGCACGGCGAAGGTATGGTCAGTTTGCATGTTTCTCTTTTATTAGTGTAGATTCTCTTATTGATGGACATTTCAGCTCTTTCCACACAGGACTTGTGTAAAGAAGGCTACTGGGAACATTCTTGTATAGGTCTCTTTATGGATTTATGTTTTCATTTCTCTTGAGTAAATGCCAAGAGGTGGACTAGCCAGGTTGTAGAAGTGAACGTTGAAGTTTATTGGAAAGCCAAACAGTGTTCCATGGGATTTACCAGTTTGCACTCCCACGAGAGGTGCAGTTTCTCCAAGTCTGCACCAACCCTTCGTGTTGTCAGTCTTGCTTGTTGGCTGCTCTGTGAGCCTGTAGGAGTGTCTCCTTGTGGTTTTAGCTTGCATTTCCTTGAGGACCAATGACCTCGGACACCTTCTCATGTGATGTGGCCGTTTGAATCCCTTTCTCCAGCCAGAAGGAATGAGCCACTGCGACTCACGACAGATTAATCTCAGACACATTCTGTTGAGTTCAAGAAGCCAGACCCGAAAGGGAACGTACCGTGATTCCATGTTTATGAAAGAACAGATAAAATGGAAATGCGGTGCTGGAGGTCACCATACTGGTTGCCAGGGGAGCTGAGGTGGGGGTGTTGACTGCAGAGGGCCAGGGGGGCTGTCTCAGGGGGGAATGGAAATGTTGTTTATCCTGGTCCGGGTAGAGATTTTACAGGATTTCTCTCCTCTGGTTCTGTGAGCTCCGTTGGGCCCTTTCCCAGAACACCTCTGTGTGCTCAGCGGGGGCCATGGCTGCTTCACGAGCCCACAACGGCTCTGGAGAAGAGGCTGGGAAACCCCGGAGCCACGGTCTGTCTCCTCCCAGGCTAAGAGCTTTTGCTCCATCGTACCGCTAATCAAAGCCACTGGTTCAGTTGTTCATCTTGTGCATGGCACAGAGGGACCCGGCGTGAGTGGGCACTGGCGTTTCAGCTGTGGGTCCTGGCTGGGGACCCGGCTGTGCCAGGCCAGAGCAGATGCCTTTTCCTGATCCTCCGCCAGGAGGGATGCTTTGGTAGAAGATGGTTCTTTGAGCTCACGGTGGCATGGTGGCTAACACTGGTGGGTCATGCCAAGCTGACGGTGACCCCTTGCTGGTACTGCTCGGCTGCTGTGAAGGTTGCTGCGGCGAACATAGGAGCACAAATGTCTTTTTGAGATCCTGCTTTCAGTTCTCTTGGATAAATACACAGATCAGAGGGTAGTTTGCTCGCTAACATTTTTGAGGGGCTTCTGTACTGTTTTCTAGGACGGCTATACCATTTGGGAGGTAGATACAGTGGTACCTCGAGATACAAGTTTAATTCGTTCCGTAACCTTGAGGCGTGGTAAACTGGTGGGTCGTGTGCAGCCGCTGATCGATGGCTCGTATCTCAAAAATCTCGTATGTTAGGGCACTCGTATCTCGAGGTACCACTGTATTACTAATGCACATGGAACTCCCATTGCACTGACCAGCTAGACACACTACCCTATTGCTCGTTAACTAGGGCTGGGTACTAACTTCTGACCTTTGTGGAGCGTCAGCAGTTAAGGCATGTCAGTCTCTCACCCTAGAACTGGCCAAGCAGTTCAGCCTTCTCTTGGTGTGGGACCATTTCCGTCAACCCTTAGAATCTCTCTTCGCCAGCACCTCCCACAATCTGGCCTGGGAGCTGGTGATGTGGGGAACTGAGCAGCGAGAGAAGGAATAAGAGGCCCAGTGGGATCAAGTGGCCCCTGGATCTGAGGAGTTGTAATCTGGATGGTCCCACTCTGATCCCCGGGTACACTGGCTCTTGGATCTCCAAGGAGGTGCTAATTTAGCCTCTGCCTGAGGCCAACCAGCTGGAGCTACAGAGAGATCTGCAGATTCCTCTTCTTTGTTTGGGGTTTGGAGGTGTCCATATAAGGCCCAGCCATGAAGCAATGAGGCTACTATGGGCCCTTGGGCCTTCTTTTGGGTGTTCTGGGTCTCTCTGACTCAGCTGACGTTTGTTTTAGATTTCAAAGGACCAGGCCATTCATATGCAAAAGCCTCTGCACACACTTGGGTGGGGCGGTGTCTCAGGATGGAGCAAACAGCAATGGCTTCCCATCAGCCCTGCCCTGAGAGGCTCTGAGCATTTTGGCTGCTTGGTAATGGCTGCAAGCACCTCTGAGAGAAAGCCGCTCTCGAGTTTCACCCAATGCCAGACAGTCCAGTTTCTCCCCGTGTGAGTGTGGGTCCCCAGAGTCTCACCCGGAACTGGAGTTCAGAGCAGTCGGGAGCTTTTGTCTCCCTCCCGCTTGAAAAAGCCAGCTGCGTCCTCAGTTGCCATCCCTCTCTTTGCGCACCTCTGTGCCTCTGCCTTTACTTCTTCAGCTCCTCTGAATCTCGGTGTGCTTTTCTCCTTCCTTCTAGCTGTAGAACTTCCACTCAGCCAGCCTTCTTGTGGTTCTGGATGATGTCTGTTTGTCTTTTAGTTGTAGTTTTGAAGTGGTTGTGCGAGGCAGCAGTTTAGGTGTTTACCTATGCCGCCATCTTGGTTTCTCCAAGAATATTTTTTCCATTGATTTTTAAAGAGTATGACAGGGGAGGGAGGGAAAAGGGGATGGGAGAAAAGAGAAAGAGAGAAAGAAACATCAATGTGAGAGAGAGACATAGATTGGTTGTCTCTCCCACCCTTGGGGCTGAGGGATCACTGCAAGCCAGGTACATGCCCTTGACTGGGAATTGTGACCCTTTGGTGCTTGGCTGGACACAATAACCACTGAGCAACACTGGCCAGGAACTTGTGCATGTTTTTCATGCCCGCAGCTAGCATGAGATTATCTATTTTCTTGGATGCTGTGAGGTTAGTCCTATAGAAGTGAGTCCTTATTCCTTCTCATCAGAATTCTCCCTCTCTCTCTCCCCCACCTCTCTCTCCTTCTCTCTGCCTGTAATGCCACACTGGACCCGGTGCAGTAGGGGCACAAGGAAACCTTGCCCTGCCCCTCCTCTCCTCACCTTCTTCCCTAGAATTACGGGAGCCTCTCTTAGTTCTGACTGTCAGCGTTTCTGCCATCACACGGTATCAGCCCCGGGTCTCCCTGGGACAGAGTGCTGATTGGAACCCTCCAGAAGCCCACTTATCACGCGTCCCACAGCAGAGAGGCCCGGCTCTCCGGAAACGGGGCTCTTTCCATCAGCCGGAGATGGAATTAACCTCCCAGCGGACCCTGGGCAGCCTTCACGCACCAATCACACTTGGTTCCACAGCGAGTTTCCACGGGCTTTATTTCATTTTTCCTCCAAATCTTGCGGCTGCCGCATTAGGCACCAGCTCCACAAGTTGCTTAGAAACTGCTTTGCGTCAGCGGCTCATCCAGGTCCCCATGTGCAGGCAGAGTGATAAGCACCACCATTTATTTTTTTAAAACGCAGACATACAATTAAGCAAAACGTTCTGATGTTTGCAAAGTCCAGCTGGCAACGGACAGCCAGCGAGAAAGGCCTCAAGGTGGAACCGAGCTGGGATTTCAATGAGAAAATGAATAAGCACGACCCCCATTCACTCCTCTCTCTGTAAATGTGGGGTCAGTGCCAATTTTAGGTGACTTACTTTCCCCCACCCTCAACCCAGTTTCTCGCTGGCCCCGCCCAATCCTTCAGAACTAAAGATGTTTCTTAAAGGGAGACACTTGCAGTCCACTGCTGACTATTCTGAACAAGAAAAAGGAAGGAAGAAGAGAGGGTGCAGATGGCGGTGGACTCTCCCTTTCTCAAGGCCAGAAGGTGTGTGGAGATGACCCCACTCACTCCAGGGGGCAGAGACACCTCTCAGGCCTGGCCAAGGGGAACAGTTCAGGACTGGACACGTGACCCAGGAGAATGCTGGGACTTGGTTGGAACTCTGGGGAAGGTGGCTTTTTATCTTTATTTTTATTTTTTTCCTGCTGGTTCTGCTGGTGGTCAGCTCTGCCATCAGGTGGAGAAGACCCATCTGCTGAGAATGAAGGTAAAATACAGTAAAGTGAAGACATAGAGAACACATTGGTGGGGCACTGGCCTAGCCTTTTCAGTTAAATGGTCCCTATATTTCCCCTCTCTCCTCTGCTTGTGCTTAAGCCAGTTTGATTTGAGTCTGTCATTTGTGGCCAGAATAGTTGGGGGACGCAGTTATGTCGATCTCTCACTCCTTCCACCAAAGATCTGTTTCCCACCTTCTAGAGAGGGCCAGGACTGAAGGACTTTGTTCTGTGGTGGTCCATTAAGATATTTTTTAAAAAAATATATATTTTATTGATTTTTTACAGAGAGGAAGGGAGAGAAATAGAGAGTTAGCAACATCGTTGAGAGAGACATCGATCAGCTGCCTCCTGCACGCCCCCTACTGGAGATGTGCCTGCAACCAAGGTACATGCCCTTGACCGGAATCGAACCTGGGACCTTCCAGTCCGCAGGCCCATGCTCTATCCACTGAGCCAAACCAATTTCGGCCCATTAAGATCTTGATACCTACTGATGCCAAGCATGTCTTCTCCGTAGAGACAGTGGGTGAAGGGAAAGTGGGCATGTGCTCAACAACTGGGAGCCCGGGACAGACGTCTCAGAGCTCCCCTCGAAGTCAGCAGAAACGTGTCTTAGGTGCAGCGAGGTGGTGGCAGGAGGGCATCACACACGGGCTCTGTCTCCAAGGACTTGGAGGAGGGGTGATAGGATGCTGGTGTAATAAAGCCGAAGACAAGTCCAAGTGCAAGGCCTGGTGGGAGACTAAATGGTCGGTCAGGGTTACAGGAGTTCAGACAGGGAACAGAGCCAGGGGCAAGAGTGGTCAGTGGAGGGGAAGGCAGGAAGGGGGTGTCTACAAGATTGGCCAGGCCTTTAAAGCTGTGCCTCCATTCCTGGGGGAGAAGGTCCCCCTATAAATGACCTCCGCTTCCCTCCTATCTCCCCTTCCTTCCCCTCCCCTCCGCTCCTCTCTCCTTCTCTTTGTCTTCTTCTCTTTCTCCATCCCCCAAAATCACGTCGAGTAAGGGCCAGGTGGGAGGGTGTGGCCCTGGGGATCGTCGCTGTCTGCCCCTCCCCCTCTGGAAGGCCAGCTCCGGATGACTGGGCTTGGAATGCCATCCGGGCAGAAGTAGGTTAGACTAAAGGAAGGACCAAGTAGGACTCCCGAAAGGGTCTGCACTGGTTGCCAAGGCAACACACTGACTCTTTCCCAGGAGGCATGTTAAAATAGGCCACACATTCCTTTTTCTGGGAGGTTGGGAGTCTGGCCCGGCACGATGAGGGGACCCGCAAAGGACTCAGCATGAGAGGTCAAATCCTGGCAAATCAAAGACTTCATTTATAGAAACCTGTACAAAAGGACAACGCGCTGTCACTGGCTGGGCTACCCTCGTGGGCGGCCTGTCTGCGCAGAGGTGGCGGTCCGAGGGACGGAGGGGTCTGTGTGGCTAGAATTTCCCGACATGCCCCCTCTGGGGGTGTAAGAACATGAGTGTTACTGGGGTGCACCCATTCGCCCTTCATAGGGGGACTCTTTATGGCTCTCATTCCAGCGGTTAAGTGGGATCCCCGCAAGCATCCCTGTCTTCCACTGGCTCCTTAGGGCCTGGGATGCAGGTTTGACTCTCTGATCTACCTCTCACTCACCAGGAGATGCGGTCAAGCTCCTGACACTTTGAGAGCCTCGGTCTTAATGTGCAAAAATTGGGGAGCAAAGAGGAAAGATGAAATACTGCAGAGAGCCCCGGCCGGGTGGCTCAGTTTGTGGGAGTGTCATCCTATACACTGAAAGGTTGTGGTTCAATTCCTGGTCAGGGCACATACCTAGGTTGGGGGTTCAATCTCCAGTTGAGGCACCTATGAGAGGCAGCTGATTGATGTTTCCCTGTCCCCCTTCCTTTCTCTCTGAAATCCATGAAAACAGGTATTAAAAAAAAAAAAAAGGAAATATTGCAGAGAGATGGCCCAGCTCTATGTGGCACAGGGCAGACATCAGCTTCCTTTGTGAGTTCAGTGTCTTCATCTGTTTTAGAGAGAATTGCCCAATTTAGGGTCACACCTCTTGAGAATCTGGTCCTCGCTCGGATGTCCCTTAGGCAACGATGACTTCCCGGGAGCCCCACTTCCTGCAAATCTCCCCTCGCATTCTCCCCTTTCTTCTCCTTTCTAATTGGCGTTTATATGTTTATGATCATGCGATGAACCTCGGCATCTGTGATAAGAACGGGAAGGCAGGGACCCTGTCTGTGCTCCCCACGGTCTCCCCAGCGCCTGCACCCGGCAAGGGTTCAGTAAGTATTTGTTGAATGAACAAATGAGAGATCAGAAACCCTGCTTGCTGGCTGCATATATCTTTGCTTAATAAGACACAGAGGAAATGAAAATATCGCCGTCCATAATAAATGTAATTTCTCTGGGAGGAAAAATCTTTGCAAATACAAGCCCACGTGATGTATGTAAATAATTAAACAGGCGCAGGGCGCTGGAAAAGTGAGTAATTCTGGAGTTCCATGGCCGGTTGAATTTTGCTTTTGTTTGCTCTCGTTGCATGCAGCAGCCTTCAGAGCCCGCATCTGTTGCTTCCACCTGTTAAATTTCACGGACGAGAGCACATCTGTGTTGCTGTAGGTACTTGGCAGAGATAGTTCCGCTCCCAACCTCTCCCTGCTGGTTGCTCCTCAACATACCTGTTAACGTGTTTCTCTCTTCCCTCGCATCCTCCTCCCTGGGTCTGGGGACAGCAAGAGCTACATCAGAGCCTCAGTGCATGCACATGTAAGCATGCATGTGTAAGCATGTGGGAAGGCACTGGCCATACCAGGCCATCTCCTGCTGAGATGAGTGCCGGAATTGGAGTGGGTCAAGAAACCCACACGCGGTTGGTCACTGAAGCTGCCCTTGGGCCATGAAACAGATGGCACACGAAGACAAAGTCTGAGGGGAACGAGGAGACATTGAGGAGAGAATTAAGAGGCGGGTGATTGTGTTTTCTGTACTGGCCACACAGAGGCTCCGTGGAAGGGAGGTGTCTGCCATCCAGAGGGGATGCATTTGTGCTCTGTGCTCTTGGCCTTGGTGCCCATTAGAGCTGAGATCTGAGCTGTGGTCCTCATCCCTCAGTGGGGAAGAGAGGCTCACTGGCTGCCACAGGGTTAGTCATGATACTAAGGGAAGTGATGGATGTGTCTGAATGGGTTTGATTCCTGGCTCCATCTTTTTTTAACTTTATGACTTTGGGCAGGTATTGAACTACTACTACTACTACTACTACTTCTTCTTCCTCCTCCTCCTCCTCTTCCTCCTCCTCCTCCTCTTCCTCCTTCTCCTCCTCTTCCTCCTCCTCCTCCTCCTCCTTCTCCTCCTCCTTCTTTTCAAAAACATACCTTATTGATTTTTTACAGAGAGGAAGGAAGAGTTAGAAACATCGATCAGCTGCCTCCTGCACAACCCCTACTGGGGATGTGCCCACAACCAAGGTATGTGCCCTTGACTGGAATTGAACCCGGGACCTTCTAGTCTACAGGCCAATGCTCTATCCACTGAGCCAAACCGGTTCCGGCGGTATCTAACTTCTTGAGAAAACCTTAGTTTCTTAAGCTATCCAATGGGGAAGCCAATAACAGAATGTTGTGAGGGTTATGGATGACGTAGGGAAAACATTCAGTACACTGAATGGCGCACATTACTCAGAATAACGTTAAATGATCTGGATGAGTCGGTAAGCATGATTTGGTTTTCTAATCTGCATTCTTCCTCTCCTCATGACAAAATGATGTTTATAGGCCATCAGAAAATCCCTAGTTTTTGTCACACTTACTCCTTTGATCAAGTCTTCTTGATAAAAGACTGATCTAGGACGGTCTTGGTATATTTCAAGTGAAGGCTTTTGCTTTGAAAGTTATCAACTCAAACATGAAACTCATAATCCAAAAGAATGATTAATTTATAAACAAATGCTCCCTCCCTCTGTTTTCCAATTTGGCTACACCAAGTGCCATTTATACAGCACAGAGGAGCAGCGAGAGCCAGCAGTTTCTGGCACATCTGCTGATGTAGACAGATGGACTTTAGAGATGGGTGTCCATGATGGATGATCGCGCCGCTGTTAAAATTCTGAGGACCATGCCATTTTCAGAGGAGTCTAACCTCAGTTCTTCATTGAAGACTATTTTTTCATCCTCAGAATTGAAGTGTGCTCAAAGGATGGCAGGTCCTCCATAAACATGAATGAACGAATGAATGAGTGAATGAACCAATGGAAAGTCTTAGTTTTCATTCTCCTGTTAGCTTAACTTTGCAGGTCATTACTTCCTCTGGCCAAGAGCTGGCTTTATCTGACAGCCAGTCTGTATTGAGTGCTTCCTGCGGGAAGGCCCAGTGCTCAGGCTGGTGGGCATAAAGGGGCACCAGTGCTCTATATTGTTTCTTTAATTTTCTTTTTTTTATATTTTATTGATTTGTTACAGAGAGGAAGGAAGAAGGATAGAGAGTTAGAAACATCGATGGGTGAGAGACATCTATCAGCTGCCTCTTGCAGACCTCTTACTGGGGATGTGCCTGCAACCAAGGTACATACCCTTGACCGGAATCGAACCTGGGACCCTTGAGTCCGCAGGCCGATGCTCTATCCCACTGAGCCAAACCGGTTAGGGCTTTTTCTTTAATTTTAAATTGGAGAACATTTTCGTCTGGCAGGGATTGAAACGTCACCAATTGTTTGCTCTGTAACAACTTTGCTCCAGAATCCTTCCCGACTTCCGAAACTGCAGCTTTGCATATTTTTCTGCGTGTTGTGATTCAGGTAGGAAAATCAGCACCAAAAAGGAACGAGAATAAAACACATGAAGCCCGATCAATAACCGAGGCCTGAGCCTCCACCTACCCCACTGCTGGCGGACATCGCACATCACTGGCGAGGAGGGGGACAGGAAGAAGTCCGTGAATGAGCCTGGTGATCGCAGGATGGGCCCAGTTCCAGTGGCCTCTGCCCGTACCCTGCCCCCAGCCCCACCTCCTGCTCTGACGTTGTCCACAGTTGAATGCAGCCCTTGCTCAGTCCTTTGGAAGGCAATGGCCCGCTCAGCTTTTTTTTTTTTTAAATATATTTTATTGATTTTTTACAGAGAGGAAGGGAGAGAGATAGAAAGTCAGAAACATCGATGAGAGAGAGACATCGATCAGCCGCCTCCTGCATACCCCACAGTGGAGATGGGCTCGCAAGCAAGGTACATGCCCCCGACTGGAATCGAACCTGGGACCTTTCAGTCCGCAGGCTGACGCTCTATCCACTGAGCCAAACCGGTCTTGGCCCGCAGCTTTTGAGAGCAGACACGAGGGTGTGCTCACCTTCCACCCTTGGCCGCCCAGCAGGATTTGTGAAGCAGATCCAAGCACATGCGTTGTATTGTGACCTTGTACACCGGAAGCCGGAAGTGAGAACCCTGCTTTCATGGTCATAACTATTACACTTTCTGTAAGGATATGCTTGATTTTATGATTTATTCATTTTTACTTATTTGTTGATTCTCATTCTCCGTAGGCTAGAAAGCATGCATGGCTGTATAGCATCTAACAGAGTGCCTGGCACATTGTAGGTACAAATAGTATTGAATTTGTGAGCACGGATGTGTCAGACATGTTTTACGGCTAAGTCCCCTCAGTCATTTCCACAGGCATCCCTGTCCCATCAGTTCTCCACCCTGCCATCCATCCCAAACTGTCTGGTTGGTCCTTTCTTTTCCAGTCTAAGTGCAGGTCTTTACTTTCACCGATATTGACCTTTTTCTTGTTAGATTTACTGTATTTCCAGTTACTGGGGTGCTGTGGGGTGCTGATCCTTCCACCTTACTCTTGCTGCTCCACGCAGCTTCCCACTCCCCACGGTTTTCTTCAGGACCTCGTCTCTGTCCTCATCCAAGGCCCGGGCACAGTTCTTTTGATTTTTTTTTTTTTTTAATAGAGAGGAAGGGAAAGGGATAGAGTTAGAAACATCGATGAGAGACATCGATCAGCTGCCTTCTGCATGCCCCCTACTGGGGATGTGCCTGCACCCAAGGTACATGCCCTTGACTGGAATCGAACCTGGGATCTTTCAGTCCGCAGGCCAACGCTCTATCCACAGAGCCAAACCAGTCTCTGCACAGTTCTTAACTGGGAGTGAAGTTAAGAACCTGGGCAGGAATCGTGGCACCTGGGCCCTGCTTCCTTCCCTTTATCTCAGGAGCTCTGGGGGGTTGTGGGTAGCCAGGAACAGAAACCTGCTCAAACCGGCTTAAGGAAAGGAGGGTTTGTTTTAAGCACTGAGGGAAATTTCATGCACCCTAGTTTCTCTCTGCCATTTGGATTCTCATAGTCTGCTCTGGTGACCATGGCATTAGCTAGGCTGTGCAGACTTGCATTTCTGCTCATTCACTGGGGTTTACTGAGCCATCACGACTGCCTTCAAGGACTTCCTGCCGACTCCAAGGCCACTGGCCTTCCCGGTCAGCTCCCTGTGTTCACGGACCCTTTGGACTGACCCAGTTTGGTGCAAGTACAGTGGTACCTTGAGATACGAGTTTAATTTGTTCCGTAACCTTGAGGCGTGGGAAACTATGAGACACTCGAGTCGAGGTAAACTGGTGGGTTGTGTGCAGCCGGCCGATCCACACGATGACTCCTATCTCAAATGTTGCTCATATTTCAAAGCAAAAATCGCTTGCCCGACAGCTCGTATCTCAAAAATCTCGTATGTTAGGGCACTCGTATCTCGAGGTACCACTGTATCCACATCTGTTTCAACCAATTGTGGCCAAAGGCAACATCAGATTGTATAGTGAGCTGCCTCTTCAAGATTGTGAGTGAAGTCTCTCAATCTCTCAGTCTCTCTTTACTGGGAGAGAATAGAAAGGAAAATGACTGAATGTATCTAGAATTCTTCCGTAGCACCAAATGCCTTCACAGTTAAGAGGGCAATAATGGCGTTGATTTTGGAGACATTAGCATTAGCACTTCTAGGTGGGTCTGCCATATAGTTTCCCATAGAAGATAGAGCCTGGTCCATCCAAATGTCTGTTGGAAGCCTACTTTCAGTGGGAAGGCATTTATTTATTCATTACTGGGGAAAACGAACAATTTCCTATTGTCCCATTCTGATTTTAATTAGAATATTAATCACCCATTCTCTGCACAACTTTGGCCAGAAATCCACAATGCAATATACTAAAATTCCTAGGAACAGGGCCAATTTAATTTGTATTAGATATTTTCCTCCAGGTTAGCATTAGGGACTTATTATTGCATGTCTCATGCAACTATTGTTATTATAAATGTGCATATTGTGCAAATTAAAATCATATTTCACTCAGGAAAATACCTCCTTGTTTGCTCAAGTCCTAGTGACGGTGTCTCTATTCCTGAGGGAATTCATTTCTGGTGACACCTCTCCTGCTAGATCTAGCAAGGACCTGTCTCTGGGACACTCTGCCATTTACCACTTCTGGAAGGAGATAGTTTACCCACTGCTCCAGTGGCTGCACTGAGGAGAGTGGCTGTCTCGATGTCTTTGTTCAAGGAGCTTCCAGCACCCACTGTAATGTCTGATAACTATTATGACAGGGAAGAGCAGGATGCTGTGATATATTTGGTGAGGTTGCTAGGAAGTCTCTTGTCTAGGGAATCAGAAAAGGTCTCCTGGAGGATCGGATATGAAAGCTGAGACTTGATGATTGAGTAAGAGTTAAACGAAGGAAGGAAAGGTAAGGTATGGGAAGAATGAACTAACGTTCAGTATGCCTACATTATAGAGGGTGGGATGAGGATTGATGAGACCAGAACTGGAGAGCTAGCGTGGGGTCAGGTAATGGAGAAGTTAGAAGCCATGTCATATAGTTTATCATAAGGAGCAATGAAAAGCCAGTAAGGCTTTTAGTAGAGTAGTGATACAGTGAGATTTGCATATTTAGTAGAACCCCTTTGGCTAAGAAGAGGGGCATGTGTTGGGAGGAAATAACAATAGAAGCAGTGACAATAGCTAGGAAACCATTTCCAAGTGTTATTGGCAGAGGTATATAGGCACACAGATCATAAAGTAAGATAGAAAACCCCAAAATAAGCCATATTGGTTTTTGACACCCCACTAAATCGCAGCCAATGCTGGTAAGAACCGTTGGCACAAAATTTGGCCCACAGCTGTAAATGGTCGCTGTGAACGCCAGGTAATGACATCACATTGCAACACCCGACTTCCTCTCCCTAGCGGCTAGCCTTCTTGGGGTTTCTTCAGCCTAGGAACACGACTTGCTTTATAGCCAGGTGCAAACATTTTACACTTTAACCAAATGTCTGTGAAGCTTTTTCCCTTGCCTCATCTCATTTGATCCTCACAGAAATCCTGGAGTAGGTAGATAGGAGACTTGGTACAATCCTATTTTCTTTTCATTAGCCAGAAACGGAGATTTAGAAAGCTTAGAAACTTGACCCAACTGAACAGAAGTAGGAAATGGTGGACCTTAAAAGTGACTTTAGTTGTTCTCACTGCGTAGAATATAGCCAAACACTGCTGCAGTTAAATATTTTACCCTTTGTTCTCCCTGCATGATCTACAATAATAATATGCTGCGTGTTCATATTTACTGCTGTTGCTGACAATTACCTGAAAGAGAAGTTGGGTGCTTCACTGGGCTGGAAAAAGTTTAGCTCCATCAGAAAGCAGGTTTAGTTAAGCAAGTTTATTCTATATCTATAAAAGGCTAAATTGACTTGGGCATGCGCCATAAATATACTAGTAAAGCTCTCACTGACACCAACCGACGTGTTTGTTTCGATCTGTCATTGTTGATTGTGAATTTGGTTGACACTTCTATTAGAGAGAAAGGGCGAATAGCGATATTAAAGTATTTTTCCTAATTAATTTCCTTTCAGTGTGCATAAATCCGTGCACGGGGACACTAGTAAAACTATAAAAAGTTTAGAAGAAAACATAGAGGAAGTATTTGGGACCTATATTATAGCTTGGTGAAAAGTCCTTAGACACAATATCTAAAGTATGATCCATTAAAAAAAAATTGGACTTCATTAAAATGTAAATTTTTGCTCTGGGAGAGATTCCATTAAGAGGATGAAAATACAAGCTACAAACTTGGAGAAAATACTTGCAAATAACATATGACAAGGGACATATATTGTAGGACAAAGAACTCTCAAGACTCAACAGTAAAATCACAGATAATCTGATTAGAAAATGGGCAAAAGGCATGAAGAGATATTTCACTGGAAAGTATATATATATAGATGGCAAATGAGCACATGAAAGGATGCTCAATACTAGCCATTAGGAGACACAAATTAAGACAATGATGAGATAATACTGTATGGCTGTTTGAACAGTCAGAAAAATTTTAAAAAGTGACTATATCAAACATTGGCAAGGATGCGGAGAAACTAGTTCTCATAAATTGCTGGTGGGAATGTAAAATGATACTGCCACTTTGGAAAGCAATTTGGCTGTTTTTTTTAAAAAAATGAAACGTATATTTATAGAATGACCCAGCAATCATATTTCTGGTCATTTACCCCAGAGAAATGAAACTTATATCTATAGAAAAACCAGAACAGGGATGTTCACAGCAGCTTTATTTGTATAGCTCCAAACAGGAATCAACCAAAATATTTTTTTTAGTGGATGAGTGGCTGAACGAACTGCGGTGTATTTTATACCATAGACTACTTCCCATCAATAAAAAGGAACAAATTATTGACACACACAATTTGGGTGGGTCTCCAGGGTATTATGCTGAACGAAAAAAAAAAAAAAGCCAGTTATGCGCTGTATGATTCCATATATAGAACAGGCTCAAAATGACAAAATTATAGATATGGAAGGCAGATTAGCGGTTGTCAGGGAGATGATGAGTGGGAGGAGGTGGGTGTGATCATGAAGGCCTAACATGGAGGAGTTCTTTGTGGTCGGATCATTCTGTAACTGGATTGTAGCGGTGGCCGCAAAAATTCATACATGTGACAAGATGGCATAGCACTATATATACCCACCGTCCCCATGTCAGCGCCCTGGTTTTGAGGCTGTACTGTAGTTATGTAGCAAGTAGAGGAAAGTAGGTGAAAGGTTCGAGGGACCTCTCTGTTTGTGCTACTTCCTGTGGATCTAGAGTTATTTCAAAAATAAAAAGTTTAAGAAAATGAGAAAAAGGAAAATATCTTAGTAGTTTACATCGACGCTGTCAATTCCAAGTTAGGATTACAGAAGAAACCTCACTGATCTGATATCAGTGTTGTCTTTCCTCCGAATAACTGTTCTCAGTGACACCATCATAAGTACCACCTCCTCCTTTTTAAAACAACGCACGGACTCAGAGTCTGTTGGGTGATAAAACCGATACAGAACTGCCATCAACCCTGTTATCACTGAAAACAGTGTCAGAATTGTGCAGTTCTTTCTGTCTTTAACGTCTTTTCTACTAGGGAACCTGTAGGTAATTTAAAATCAAAACGCTGTAGTTAATAACCGAGGGAGCCATTGTCAAATCTTGGCCAGAAGAATATTCTGGGAGAGGGAGTAGGTTGTTTCTCTGGTTTTTATCTCCCCTGAAAATGATTCAGAATCAATAGGCTGAACAAGAGATAGAAAATTGCCAAGACCGGTTTGGCTCAGGGGATAGAGTGTTGGCCTGCGGACTGAAGGGTCCCAGGTTCGATTCCGGTCAGGGGCACATACCTAGGTTGCGGGCACAACTCCAGTAGGGGGCGTGCAGGAGGCAGCTGATCCATGTCTTTCTCCCGTGGATGTTTCTAACTCTCTATCCCTCTCCCTTCCTCTTTGTAAAAAATCAATTAAAAAAAATATATAAAAGAGATAGGAAATCATGAGACACTTGGAACCCTGAACCACAAAACCCCGAGTCAGAGAGAGGGAAGAAAGTTGATTTTTTAGCTGAGAGGATGAAGCTTAAAACTGAGTGGTTGCAAGGGGTGTGTGTGTGGTGGTTGGAGGGCGGGGAGCACACTTACTTTGTGTGTTTGCTTTTGCCACGTGGAATACAGGAAAGCTTCAAATATGGGGCGGTCCAGGAGCCTTAAGATGCTGGGTGAGAGCGGGCACGGAGAGAGCAGCTGTTCGGAAGCCTGAGGGAGCAGCAGTTAGACACTAGATTCCCAGCCCTTTCCTGCAGGAGACGGAGAATTTCTTCTTCGGAGAAACCGAAGCCGGCAGGATGGGCTGCTGGGCTGGGGACGCGAGCTCCATCTTGATTTGCTGGAACAGGAAGTCAATAAGTGATGGCTGAGAACTGACACATCTAGCGATAACCGCAAATGCATATCACTTCACGCCGTAGTGATAAAGCCTGGAGAAAAATAACCCACCGCACGAGCCATGACTGCTCCCATAAAAAGAAAAAGCGGTGAAACAGATGAGGCGAGAGTGGCCAAGTGTTGATCATCATCGAAACAGGGTGACGGGGGCGTGGAGATTCATCTTGCCATGGTCTCTTCTTTGGGGTACGTGTGAAAATGTCCACGATTACGAATGAGAACATCAAGGCCCATCGTTTTTATGGTTATCATTATGAAAGCGCCATTGACTTTCAAAGCTGTTGACCAGGAATACCCAGATGGTCAAACAACAACAGACCTGATTTGCTCCTCCCAAGTCTGTGGTCTCGAGCAGTTGAACCTGAGACAGCTGGAGTTTGGGGAGGGAGGAAGCCCTGGAATCTGGGGGGGACCCCGGGGGCCTGGTCCGGCCTCCATGAGCTTCAGATTCCTTACCTACAAACGAGGAGTTGGGGCCAGCTCCAGAGCCGGTAATATTAGGAATTAGTAGTGTTGGAATAGACACGGGAATGGAATGGGACAAGGGAGGGGAGCTGATTAACAATCCTGGGAGAAACTGAGGGTTAAAAAATGGTGAAGCCGAAACCGGTTTTGGCTCAGTGGATGGAGCATCTGCCTGCAGACTGGGGGGGGGGGGGGGGGGGGGGTGGTCCCAGGTTTGATTCCCCTCAGGGGATGTGGCTTGGTTGCGGGCACATCCCCAGTGGGGAGCGTGCAGGAGGCGGCTAGTCGATGTTTCTCTCTCATCCATGTTTCCAACTCTCTATCCCTCTTCCTTCCTCTCTGTAAAAAAACAAAACCAAACAACTCAATAAAATATATTTTAAAAAAAATGGTGAAGCCAAAACCGGTTTGGCTCAGTGGATAGAGCATCGGCCTGCGGACTAAAAGGTCCCAGGTTCGATTCCGGTCAAGGACATGTACCTTGGTTGCGGGCACATCCCCAGTAGGGGGTGTGCAGGAGGCGGCTGATCGATGTCCCTTTCTCATTGATTTTTCTAGCTCTCTATCCCTTTCCCTTCCTGTCTGTAAAAAATCAATAAAATATATATTTAAAAAAAATGGTGAAGATGTGGCTGCTGTCAGAAAACCTGAAACGAAGGAATTGCTTCTGCCGCCCTTTATTTTCCCCTCCGGTGCTCTGTAATCTCCTCCAGCCAATTAAGAAGATCCCCTCTCTGCTCCGGGAGGATTCGATGCCCATAGGAGCCACCGCTGACTCTGCGGAGGAGCCAGGGGGAGACGGGGAGCAGCGCGGTGACAGTGACTAATGGAGGAGCAGGCCCAACAGCGTGTGAACGGGGACGAGCGTTACATGGCGAAATGAAAGGCGCCAATTTGGTCTGCTGAACAAACATATTTAAGGAGGTCTATTGAACACAACATTAATTTAGGAGACATTAATCTAAAGAGAACTCAACTGACAACAGCCGTGGAGGTGTTTAATGGGAGGCGGCGCAGACCAAATGAGCCAGGCCTGCCACGGCCCATCCTGCTGTGGAGGAAATATGGGCACCCCCAGGGTTCAGCCGAGTCTGACATCTTCTTTGGAGCCGGACCGCCTCCAGATGGACCACGTGGGCAAAGCAGGCTCCTCAGGGAGGAACGCGCCCTCCAAGAGAGAAGGATGGTTGCAGGATGAAGCGCCGGGTGCCCACTGGCACACCTCCTCTTCCTGCTGTTTGTTTCCTGTTATGTTCCTCAGCGTTAGACGGAAACCTGGCCTTTCCCGGCGTGGTCCACAGACGGCACGGTGAGCATCAGCTGGGAGCTGGTCAGCCATGCCGACTCTCTGAACCTCTTCCTTCCTGTCATCACACGCTCTGCCCACAACCTGGCTCTAGGCAAGAGATGGATTTTCCCCTGGAGCCTCCAGAACAGCGGTTCTCAGCCTGTGGTCGCAAACCCTTTGGGGGTCGAACGACCCTTTCACAGGGGTCGCCTAAGACCATTGGAAAATGCAGATATTTACATCACGATGCATCACAGTAGCAACATTTCATGGTTGGGGGTCACCAACCCATGAGGAACTGTATGCAAGGGCGAGGCCTTAGGAAGGTTGAGAACCGCTGGTCCAGAGGGAACATAGCCCCAAGACCCCTTGATTTCAGCCCACGAAGCCTTTTGTACTTCTGACTCCAGAAATGGACGATCATACACGGATGCTGTTTTAAACCACTCCGTTTGTGGAAATTAGTTGCAGTGGCAGTAAGAAACTAACGAAAGGGCGTCTGATGGGGAGCAGAGGGTGTCCCAGCTATATCTGCCCCCTCCAAACCAGGAAGCTCAGTCCGAGAGCTAACCCTGTAAATCAGTGCTCCACACAGGAGTTGACTGTCGAACGAGGGGACAATGGCGCAGGGATTGAATCTGGCGTTTGCTGCCCGCTGGTTAAATGTTGGCTTTTGCCGCTTTTAGCTCTGTGACCTTGGCATGTTCCATGGACATTTCTGAACCTCAGGGCTTCACCTGTAAAATGGGGATAATATAAAACCCAAGGCCCGTTCTAAGTGTGAAATGAATATGCAACAAGGTGCCTGACACACAGACAGTCTTCATTTGAAATATCACTGGGAGCACAGTAGGATCACTTTTCTGTTCAACTGCGCTACACACTCTAACGGCAGGTGACCATTGGGCATTACAATCACTTCGCTCGCCCAGAGGGTCCGGGACCTGGATTTTGTGTTCAAAGCTTGTCAGTAAGATGCATAGATGAGCCCAAACCGGTTAGGCTCAGTGGATAGAGGGTTGGCCTGCGGACTGAAAGGTCCTAGGTTCCATTCCGGTCAAGGGCATAGACCTTGGTTGTGGGCACATCCCCAGTAGGGGGCGTGCAGGAGGCTGCTGATCTATGTTTCTCTGTCCCTCTCCCTTCCTCTCTGTAAAATATCAATTAAAAAAAAAAAGATGCACAGAGGAGAGCTTCCCTGTCACAAAGGCAGTTACCTAATGCCGAGTTCAAGTGCAAAACATCCGGAGCAGCATTTTAAATGACTTAGGAGGAGGAGTGGTTGCAAACCGGACGTCAGCTCCTCTTTGTGTGTATTATTTTAGCGCCCCTCCCCCCCATCCTTGGTTTGTTTCTTTAAGGCCGGCTTTCACCTTCATTTGAATGTGCTGTCCTCCTGAGATCTTTGTTCGGCCCAGCCAAGTCCACCCATTGTGTTTGTGCCCGTCCCCCCTTCCCAAGGTTAGCTGGGAGGCACTTTCCCAGCCTTTGATATGCTAAGCAGCCATAATTGGAGAAAGTTTAATAAATAACCATTAAGTTGCTATTAGAAGTGTCAGAACTGGTCTAACGAGTCATTTTTATAACGATTAACCAAGTGCAACTGTAACTCGAAAGTCCCTCAGCGCCTCGGCTCAGCTTCAGCTCCATCTAGACATGGGCCTCCAGACCCTTCCTGTGAGGGAGGTGCCTGCCCCCCCCCATTCCCCCCACCCCGGGTCTCTTACTCATCCCTGTTAGAGAACAGCACCCACATGCCAATCAGCGGGCGTGGAGCCGGATTTAAAGGGCTCTTCAAGGCGGCCGGAGCTGCTGATTATACAGGGCGGGTGGGACCCAGCCAGGACAGCGGTCGCCCACCTTTCGGACCTCACGGACCCCCAGTTGGCACCGCCGCTCCAGGAGGTAGAGACCTGCTCTCTCCTCCCTCTCCCCAGGCCGTAGACTCAGAGCTGCCGGGCACCCTGCAGACCCTTCTCCATCCCAGGGATGCCACTGGGGTGGGCCGCGTCTCTACATCCTGGCCTGGAAGTGGTGGCGGCGGAGGAGGCCCGGGAGGACCTGGCTGAGCTGTGGCCGGCCGGTGCTGGAGGCAGCCGGTGGGTGTGGGAGAGCTTGCTGCTCTCGGAGGCTGCGCCAGCTCCTGGAGCCGCCGAAACCTCCCCGAGGAGGCCCGGTTCAAACAACAACCAGAGATCCCTCACCCCCGCGGGGGGATTTTCGGGCGAACTGGGAAGGATCTGAGCGGGAGGAGGGAGGTGGAAACTTGGCTCCCTGCCTCCTCACACAGCGCCCCGGTTTGCAGCCCGCCAGGCCCTCCAGCCGCCTCCCTCCGGCTGCCCCGGAGCCTCCCCCC
>PVJN01036361.1:0-21241 GCA_004026805.1 Lasiurus borealis | reverse complement strand
TTTCCATTCTTTTTTGAGTCTACTCCTAGGAGAACCACTGAATCATGTGGTAATTCTGTGTTGAACTTTTGAGGATCCACCAAAGTGTTTTGCACAGTGACAGCACCAGTTTACATCTCTACCAGGAAACACAAGGGTTCCAGTTTCCCCACACACCCACCAACTCTTGTTATTGTTCATTTTTGTTACATTTTGTTTGTTTTTTGTATTAGCAACCTTAATGGATATGATGTATATTTGTCATTTTTTTAAATTAGGAAAAAATATAATCCAACAATGAGGGTAGTAGCAATGGGGATGTAACCTCATTACCAACTTCTGCTATTCATTCAGTGATATTAAGACAGCCTTTTATAATTGTAATGTTTTTATCATCATGGATTTTTTGGGGGGCATTTTAATGTTTTGAAAGTATTTTTTATCTTAATCACTAAATTGTTTGGCCTCTTCTTAAACTTTGTGCCTGACTTAAGTGCCTCAATTCCTTCACCCTCATCTCATCCTGCAGTATTTATAGATGAAAGCACAGTTGGAGTTACAAGAAATTAAGATCATGTTTACTTAGCTAGGGCTCTTTTTTGCTAAATCTATCAAATGGATTGCCACACATATCTTATTCTCCAGCGTTTGAGCAAAGAGCTCCTGCTGATGGGCAGGGCTGGTTAGTACAAGTAACAAAGTCATCATTAGGGGTATCCTAAATGATTCTCCACTTACACCAAAAGTAAGCTTTTTTGTAGTTGAGTCAAATCTAACCAGGTTTATGTTACCTTTTATGCAAATAAGATGCAAAGAATTTGAGGAAAGTACAAACTACATCTGGATTTTGTAATACCTAAGAAGGGAAATTGATGGGAATATGTTGAGCAAATATGTGTTGTTACAAGTTAGATTCTCCAGGAGCTAATAAAAGTGGAGTCTGGGATCAGGTTGTTTACTACAGATCAACACCTGTGAACAGAAAGGGGCAGGAACAGAACTGGGCAGAAGAGGAAGTTAATGTAGAGCATTCCAGTGTAATTTTTACAAGCTTTCCCTGATGTACAGTCAAACCAAGAAGTTAATGTTAGCACAATCTCATCAAACACACTACTGCTTTATTTTGATTTTACCAATTTTTCCACTAATGTCCTTTTTCTGTTTCTGGATCCAACCCAGAATGGCATCTAGTTGTCAGATCTCCTAGTCTCCTTTCCTCAGTTGATGTTCCCTCAGTCTTTCCGGAACTTGAGACACATTTTTAGGTATTTTTATTTATTTATTTTTATGTATTTATTTTTTATCTTGAGACACTGCAAGAGTTTTAGCTAGATATTTTGAAAAATGCCCCTCAACTTAGGTTTGATGTCTTCAATTAGACTAAGGTTGGGGATTTGGGAGAATAACACCATATAAGCGATGTGCCCTACTAGCGTATCAAATCAGGGGGACATGATATCAATATCTTATTCTCAGTAATGTTAATTACCTTTGCTCATGTGATTAATAAGGTGTTGAAGGGGGGTGGGGACTCCACAGAAAATTACTATTTTTCTTTTCCACACAAGGTCCTTCAGAAGCTAGTTGCCAAGTCTTGCCTTTGAGAAAGGAAAAGGAAATTAAGTTTCCCTTCTAGAGGTAGAGAAATGAAGAATTCGTGGGTATATGTTAAAATTACACAGTATTTAATAATTATTTGAGGGAAGATCCACTGAGAGTATACATTATTCTGTTTTTCTGTAATTTTTTACCCACTCTGTCAATCTAGCCTATAGCAGCAATTATTTGGTGTTTTATGGTAATTTCCAGTTTCATTTCTTACATTAATGTTACATTTATTCATTTAAATTCTGTAAGTAAGAGTTGTCCTTTCCCAGTTTCAACTTGTTTTTTTTTTTTTAATTTTGAGTTTTACATTATAGGCTAAACCATGGAACTAAAGTCTACATTGTTATTTTTAATCTTTTTAAACTTTTTTATTAATTAGAGAGAGAGAGAGAAATGGAGAAACATTGATATGAGAAACATTGATTGGTTGCCTCCCATATACACCCCAATGGGATCAAACTCACAACCTGGGTATGTTCCTAGACCAGGAATTGAACCAGTGACCCCTTGGTGTATGGGATGGTGCTCACCAACTGAGCCACATCAGACAGGGATATTTTTTAATCTTAATTCATAAGATAATACTAATTTAACTGAACTTTTTTGTGTAACACAAAACACCATCCTGAATGTGGCAAATGGTGCCTGAGGATGATGATGGAGTGATTATGAAAAAATGAACACCCAAATATTTGTACTCATTTTATTTGAAATACAAATAGTCACCTGGATAGGGAGTTTGTGCCTGACTGTCAGACAATGCATTGCTTCCTCCTACCTATGAAAAATAGGCTTAGTGAAGTAGTAATTTATGTAGATTCTGTAACGTTTATGACTTAAATTTGAAATTACTTAATGGCATGATCTTAGCTAGGGCAGCTAGCTGTAACAAAATGCCATAGACTGGGTGGCTTAAACAACAGACATTTATTTCTTAACAGTTCTGGAGGCTGGAAGTCCAATATCCAAGTGCCAGCAGATTTCAGTTTCTGCTGAGAACTCTGTTTCTGGCTTTCAGAAACTTCCTTCTTGCTACATCTCCACATCTGCCAGTATCTTGATTTTGAATTTTCCAGCTGCCAGAACTGAGAAATTTCTGTTGTTTATAAGCCACTCCATCTATGGTGTTCTGTTACAGCAGCCCAAATGGACTAAAACAATAGCCTTAATACTTTCCTCAACAAGAGCTCATGGGAAAAATATTTTCTTAATTATTCCATGTTCAATGGATGAAATACAGATCAGCTGGATATAAAACCTGCTTGGCTCCCCATTCTTTCCTTGAGACTCTTATAGATGTCCTAGAGGCCCGGTGTACAAAATTCGTGCACGATGGGGGGAGTCCCTCAGCCTGGCCTGCACCCTCTCATAATCTGGGATAACTGGTTCCTAAATACTCGTCTATCTGCCTGCCTAATCACCCTTAACTGCTCTCCTGCTGGCCTGATCGCCCCTAACTGCCTCTGCCTTGTCCCACACCCAGGACCCAGGATTCCCTCCTCCAGCTGGTCACAGGCACCTGGGTCCAGGGCTTACCTCCCTCTGGCTAGCCACAGGCACCTAGGACCCGAGGCAACTTCACCTGGAACTTTTGCAGACTCAGGGGACCATGGGCAGGCAGCTTCGCCAGGGCCACAGCCGCAGGCACCCAGGACTGTGGAGCAGGCAGCTAGACCCTCTCCTGGGCTGCAGCCACTGGAGCCTGGGACCATGGGGCAGGTGGCTTGTCCCTCTCCCAAGCCACAGCCACAGCTGCTGGTGCCTGGGATCACGGGACGGGCAGCTTGCCCCTTTCCCAGGCTGCAGCCTGGCTGGTCCCCTTTCCTGTCCCCAATGTTGAGTGTCTGAGCTATTATTGCATGAGGGTGTGATGACCATTTGCATATTAGCTCTTTAGTATATAGACTAGTGGCCCAGTGCATGAAATTCATGCACATTAAAAGGGAATTAGAGGAAATATTTTAATATTGCTATTTGCCCTTTCTCTATAATAGAAGTGTCAGAGATGAAAGAAAATCAATATAATATATATGAAAACTTCCCTCCTGCCAGAGTCTGGGGCATGCTGCAAGACCCAGAGTCAAGTTGCTGCTGCCCACTTGCATGCCTCAAAATCACATGAGACTCAGACCTGGCCAGCCCTACCCCCATCAAGCCCCACAGGGCGAGAGGTGCAGCCTCAAGTCCCCTATCTCAGTCCCTACTGATCGGCAGGACTGTGTGATGACCATTTCATATTAACCTTTTCTTATAATGATTATACAGGATTATTATTCTGTCATGTTGAATGTTACTGTGGAGAAATCTGAAACTAGCCTGATTTCTTTTGTAAATAAGTGACCTGGCTTTCATTTTGTCCCCCTGACTGACCAAAGTCTTCATTCTTTTAAAATCCAATGTATTTTCTAAAGGTTTCATCGTTTTGCATTTAAATCCAGGATCCCTCCTGTATTAGTCAACGTTCCTTAGAGAGACTGAACCAGTTGAAGATACATCATCTCTGGTGATGTTAGAGAAACACTGTAATGGCAAAGGCAGTGCCCAGAAGAGTTTCATAATAAAATGGAACCGGTTTTGCAGCAACATGATACCAGGAAATGCGAAGAGGTGAACTATGTTCATAGCAGATAGACTCCAGGGCTGACTTTGGAGTCTATCTGCTACGAGGAATTGCTGGGCCTGTAGCCACTTTGGCCACTTGGTCAGTGTCCTATGCATTGCTCTTTGTCAAACAAAATAAGAGCTGTGTGGCTTATGGGTGTCAGGTTCAAGGTGCATGAGTAGACAGCACCCTATTTGGAAGGCTGCCACTCTGAAGAAGGTAAAAACAAAACCAGCTCAGTTGGCTGGATTACATACTGTTTGTCCCTATGTTTGAGTGTTGAAACAACTCTTGGGCACTTGCTAATGGCCTACCCGTATGGTTAGGTATAAGGGTGATGGGAAACTAAGATGCCTGTAAGGGGCATGGCTTTATGGAAATCACTATGGAAACTCAAGGGATACATTAAAGAAGGGCCTGTCGCTGGTCATCAGAAGAACCTCCTAAAGATTGGAAGGTGATCAGAACCAGCAAGTGGATATTCTGGTGTGCTCACTTGCGGTGGCCACCTGGGTCATGAAATGAATGAATGCAGGGCCACAGAAATTCAGAGCTGGGATGAATCTAGACATACTGGTAGTCATCTTGTTCCCTCTGGGTCACCAAATATCAATAATTTCCCCGTGCCAACAAAAATGACAGAGCCTGCCTGGCTGGCGTGGCTCAGTGGCTGAGTGTCGACCTGAGAACCAGGAGATCATGGTTCGATTCCTGGTCAGGGCACATGCCTGGGTTGCAGGCTTGATCTTCAGTGTGGGGCCTGCAGTAGGCAGCTAATCAATGATTCTCTATCATCATTGATGTTTCTATCCCTCCCTCTCTCTTCCTTTCTGAAATCAATAAAAATACATATTTTTTAAATGACAGAGGCGGCCAATAACTAAGGGGAAGATTCCCCAGAGGGAAGGTGTGACACAGAGTTGGTGGTAGATGAATGCTTTTAGCTCTGAGAGGTTACAAGTAGATCTTGACCTGAGTATAGCCCATAGAGTCCAACAGTGGTCAAAGAGGTAGCAAGCACATGCAATGGTCATATGTTGCATATTATCCTCAGAGTAAAGGTCTAATAGAGAATTTAAACAGGCTGTTGAATGGAGGAAGGGAAGTAAAGGTCATAGGGCTGACTTACAGGTATGGCTGAATGTGTACTCATATTCAGCAGGAGGTCCTCAACAGAGGGTCCCCACTAGATCCCTCCACTTGTTTTGTGGGGATCTGGAGGAGAAGGTGTAGGCGAGGACCCTATCATGACTATATTGTTCTTGTGACTACACTTTTGTCTTTTCTCCTATCACCTCAACTTTCTTTTCTTCTACCTGGTACAGCAATATAATGTAACAACTGGTTTAAGGTGAATTGTCTTTGTCTTAGTGAGATTACAGTGCTGCTATTCATGGCCAAATCCATAGGGAAATTGAGTTAAGAGCCTCCTACAGATATTAGGCATGTGTTTATTTGTAGGAGAGCTTTGAACAAAGACCAGGTGGTGGCCTGTGTGGTCAAGAATTTGGCCTTGCCCAAAGAGAGGGTCTGACCTTTGTCTTTGGCTTCTGGGAAGTGATGTAGGTCATACCTGATAGAAGTGTCTTTGTTTAGATGAGGGCTAGCCAAACTGGATTTTAAGGTGGGGGCTGGCCATGCCAGAAAGATCAAACATGTCATAAGCTTTGTATCATGCAGTATCATTTGACCTGGAGACTGAGTTTAGCCATATGGGATATCAGTCACTCCTACATAAGGAAGCCTCAATAAAAATCTCTGGACACCAGATGAGTTTGATGCATATTGTCACACACAAGTGCTGAGGGTGCCACACGTCCTGACTCCATGGGAGGACAACATATTTTGCCCCATATTTTGCCCCATGCACATTTTACCATCACCAACTTCGTCGTAAACCATTGGTCGCCATGAATATAACAGTGCTCAATGAGTTCTGTGAGCCTTTCTCGAGACTTATCAAAACAGAAGGTGGTATAGGGATTGCCCTAATTTGTAATTGGTGTCAGAAGTCATTGGGCCTGTGTCCTCAAACCCTGTAACTTGGCTAATTCAGGGCAGTAAGTGAATAGAGAAGAAAAACTCAGATCCTTTGCTCCTGAGCTCCTTAGTATTCCTAAAAGTAACAACAAAAAGGAAAGGCAATCAAACAAAAATAAGTGCTTTATGCAAGTCAAAATTACAATAAAATGTCACTTTACACCCACTAGGAAAGCTATAATTAAAAAGGATGGTAAGTGTTGCTGAGGATCTAGGGAAATTGGGATCCTCACACACTGTTGCTGGGAATGTAAGATGGTTCAGCTGCTTTGGCAGTCTGGCAGTTCTGGTGAAACAGTTTATAAGATTGTCGATGTGAGAATGGTCAAACCTGTAGACAATTTCTATAAAAATTTATTTGAGCCAAACAGAGCATAAGCTTGGAAGCCAGATCGCAACACACTGAGAAAAATGCTTCCGAGAAATGACAGTGTGCAGTTAGAATTAAAGAAAGAAGTAAGCAAGATCACTTGAAGATGGGAGAAAGCAAGGTGGGAGGTTTACAGCATAATTAACAAGATTGTGTGTTCTCTTGAGGTCATGCTTTAGAAGGAGGGGTCTAAAAAGTTCCTTTCAAAGGTGTGTAAGCCTAGGTGCACAGACAGGGCTTGCTTAAGGCAAAGTAAGCCTTTTACTAAAGAAGTTCTTAAGACGTGCCTACCCACCGTGACCTGCCCACTGAGGAACTTATGATCAGATCACCCTGTGAGGTTACTTTATGTAGAACCCCTTTACCGTTCATAAGAGCCAGCAATTATACTTCTAGGTCTATACCCCAGGATAGACCATAAAGGAAAACATGTGTCCTCACAAAAACTTGGTTGGGAAAATTCACAGCAGCATTATTCACAAAAGCCCCAAAGTGTAGCTCAGCAGTTGAGCATGGAACCAAGAGGTCACCGGTTGATCTCTTATCTACCTCACCTAACTTTAATCTTCCTGCTGTAATTTCACAGTCTGTTTGAAGGTTTACTGCCTCTGTATCTATCCTTTTGTTCATCAGTTTATAATGTTCTTTATTATCCACCAATGAGTGAGATCATGTGATGCTTCTCCTTCATTGACTGGCTTATTTCACTAAGCATAAGGCTCTCCAGTTCCATCCAGGTTGCTGAAAATGGTGAGAATTCCTTTTTAATGACAGCATAGAATTCCATTGTGTAGATGTACCACAGTTTTCTGAATGCATGCATATAAGCATAACCAATGAACATAGACACTGGGGGGTTGGGGTATACCTGGGAGGGAGGGGGGGCAATGGGGAGATATGTATAAAAAAATAATAAAATTTTTTTAAAAAAATAAAAAAAATAAAGAGGTCACCGGTTGGATTCCAGGGCAGGGCACATGCCCTGTTGTGGACTCAATCCCCTATGGGGAACGTAGAGGAGGCGGCCTATTGATGATGTTTCTCTCTCTCTCATGGATGTTTCCATCTCTCTATCCTTTTCCCTTCCTCTCTCCTTAAAAATCAATAAAAATATATATTTAAAAACAACAACAACAACAAAACACCCAAAGCCCTAAGCAACCTGAATGCCCATCAGTTAATGGCTGGATAAACGAAACGTGGTCTGTCCACACAATGGAATACAGTTTGTTGATAAACAACAATAAAATACTGACACATGCTACCACATGGATGGACCTTGGAAACATGCCAAGTGAAAGAAGCTGGACACAACAGGCTACCTAGTGTATGGCTGCACTTGCATATCTGCGACAAGCAATCCTATAGAGACAAAAACTGGTGGTCACCGAATGGGCACGGGCTGCTGGTGAGCGCAGGGTATTTGGGGGGTGAGGGAGGTGTAATGAAATACCCTAAAATTGTGGAGAGGTTGCATGCATAGTTCTGAGTAAACACATTTATTTTACACTTTAAAATCGGGAATGGGAATGAGATCCCAACCTTTTTATTTATTATTGTTTTTTTAATTTAAACCTTGCTTTGATAAACAACAACAACAACAACAACAACAAAAAAGGGAGAGAGAGAGAGAGAGAAAGAGAGAGAGAGAGGTGGGTGGGGGGAGATGAATTCAGCTCAACGAAATGGGACCATCCGGGTGACTTTTTTAAAGGCCATATATATGCAGGGCTTCCCGTTCCTCTGAAAAGGGACAATGCCGGGCTGTGACCATTTTCTAGGAGCGCCCGGACCTGTGAAATGGAGGCCGGGATTTCAGAGCTGGACCCCGGGCACCCGGGCGCCGCCGGCCGGGCCGGGTCCGCAGCTCCAGCCCGGGGGGCTCGGCCGGGCGGACCGCGGGGCGGGGCGAGGCGACACCGGGCGACGCGGCGAAAGCCACGCCCCGAGCGGCCCGACGCCCGGCGCGACCCCGGGACGGCGGCGGCGGCCCCGCTCTCCGCGGGCCTGAGCGGCACGCGAGACCCCACCCGGCGCGGTCACCGCGCCCGCGCAGAGGCGCTCCGGGGGCGCCGCGGGGCCCGGGGTCCGGGGGAGGAAGCTGCGGGCCGGCCGACGCCACGGGCACCGCGCCCCGGCTCCCGCGCCTCCGCCCGTGGCGCCGCCCCGCCGCGGTCGCGCCCTCGGCCGGCTCCGCCTCCTCCCTCCGCCGCCGCCGCCCGGGACCCAAACACAGGCGCCCGCAGCGCGGCCGCGCGTGATCCCGGCGCCGCCCGCCCCGACCCGGCCGGCCGCGCGATGCTGCTGCTGCTGGCGGGCACCGGCCTCGTGGCGTTCGTGCTGCTGCTCTACATGCTGTCCCCGCTCCTCAGCCCCAAGCCGCTCGCCCTGCCCGGCGCGCATGTGGTGGTGAGTGTCCCCCCCGGGCCCGGCCCGCGCCTCCTCCCCGCCGGGGCTCCCCTCCTCCCAGCCCGGGCTCCCCTCCTCCCAGCCGGGGCTCCCCTGCCGCCGGCCGCGCGGAGGCCCTCGGGGACCGGCCTCGCCGCCGCTGGCGCCTCCGGGGGCTCCGGGGGCCGCTGGGCGACCCCGGGGTGTTTTTGTCCTTAGTTTTCCCGACGAGTCATTCCGCGGGGAGGCCGGGAAACTTGGTCAGGGACGCCGTGGTGGCGGGGAGGGTAGGGAGAGGGACAGGGAGGCTACAGGGAAGGGGGACCCTGCGGCCAGGAGGGGCCGCGGCTGGCAGCCGGCCCGTGTCAGAGGCGGCCGAGCGGTGGCCGGAGCCTTCTAGGGGGCGAGTCACTTGGGAGAAACGGGCCGAGCCCAGCGGGCCGGCAGCCGCTGCCGGAGGAGGTGCTGGGCGCTTCTGCCCCCGCCCCGCCCCGTCGACACTGCTGGCTTCTCCCCGGAGCCCAGCCGGGGGTCGGCTGGTGGCGGTTCCGGGGCGACCCGGTGCCGGCATCGGAGTCCACGGCGGCGGCGGCGGTTTGGGAGCGAAAGCGCTGTGCATGGGTCTGGTGTGTGTCTTACCGGAAGCTCGTTGCCTTCAAAGGCTCCCTTCCAGCAGGTGTAGCGCCTCCTTGACACGGAGAACTGCCGCCTTCCCTGCGCCCAGCACCTCGCCTTTTGCGGCGGCTGTGGGTTTCCCCAGCCCGGGGGGTGCGCGCTGAGGCGGGCGGTTATGGGCGAGGAGGACCCAGCTGGTGGCACAGACCCTCCTGGTGCCCGAGCCTGAGGGGGCCTCCTCCAGCAGCCTCTCCCGCCCCCGGAGCTGCGTGCGCCAGGCCAGGAGGGCCGTTCCTTTCCGTGCGCCTTAAATCTGGCCCGGCTTCGTGGGTGAGAAGAGGGGTTTTTCTTTAAGTTCTTCTTTGTAAAAACAATTCGTGAATTCCTTATGGGAAGATAGAAGAGGAGGTGAGTGTGAATTCTTTGAGAGAGAGCAAGAGAGGAGCAAAGCTTGACCGTCAGGCCAAATCCTGAAGGTGGTGTCACACCCATCCCATCCGCCGGATAACTTCCGCCACTGTGGCCTGGCTCTCACTCACGGTTGGATTCTTTCTGAACTTAACGTTTGCAGAGTGTGTATAACTTGGGGGAAAAGGTAAAGCCTAAATGCATTGATGAAAAAATGGGAGTCAGTGTCTCTGAGAGTTTCCCGCAGCCTCCACTCTGCTCCTTGGTCCCCATGATGCTGCTTAGGCCACTGGTAGGTGAGGTGACCCATCCGTCTGGGAGAGACCAAGAGGAGTTTCTTATTTTCACTGACCAGTTTTAAAACGCCCTTACAAGTGATCTGAGGGTGACACGAATAATTCACACCTGACACCATCTGTCCTCTTTTTTTTTAATTTTTAGAAGGGGAGCGAAAACATAATGATTTTTCTTGAGATTTGTTAGGACTAGGCCAGGGGGTGTTAGGAGAGGGAGCTGGCATTTTGGCGTGCTTGTTTTTGTGGAAGCATGAACAGACTAGGTCATCATTATTTATTGTGTTGTTTTTTTAGAACAATTTTTACATACTAGTGTTGTCTCCCTAATCACAGACGTCGTACAGGGTATGTACTTATGTACATCAGCTGGTTTTTAAAAAAAGCTGTTTATTGGATTTGTGTACTGGAAAATCAAGTTTTCCTTTTTTGGAGATGACTGGGAGCAACTTTCCTTGTAACACTCCTCCTCCCCGCCCTCCCCCTTGCCTTCAATAAGAGGGGTGGGGTATAACTAAAGTTAGTAACATTTAAATAGAATTTCCAATGACGAGAAAGAGGGAAAGATAAAGGAAGGAAATTAAACTTATTATCTTTAGCATCTCATATCTGGGCTCAGTTTACCAATTGCCAGGCAATTCAGTACACAGTTACCATTTTTTCTCAGCCATCTTGAAGATCTCTTATATTTGCTTATAACTTTCAGAATAACAGAGTCTGGAAATGGGTTATTCTTAAGTACCATTTAAGAATTAGCTGGCTTGCTTGGGGGTATAGTTTCCCATAAAGCATGACCCAAAAGTTGAAATCTTACTCTTGTTCTTATGGAAAAATCTTAGAAGAGATCAGGTCAAACAGGTCTGTGCTGTGCAGTAATTTCACACATCCAGCTTACTCATTACAGGCTATCTAGAAGAAGACAGCATTAATAACAACAGCTAATATCAACATGGCACTTTACAACATATACATTTTCTTCATAACTTCCATTCATTCATTGAATAAACAAAGAGGAAATTTTACTTACAAGTGTTCTTGTCGTTTTATCTTTCATAGACATGGCACAATACACCATTCTGCAAATGAATGTAGGCAAGTGTTTATTTTGAAACTGCTTATGCCCTTTGCTAGGAATGAGGGAAGTAAATTGGAGTGGGTACTCGTCCTCAAGGGACTTACAGTCTGGCAGGGGGACTAAGATGTGTACTTAAGTAACTGTGCACAAGATAGAAGTGAGAGGTAAAGGATGGGATTGAGTGACAGGAAGAGCTGATTGGAGGAAGGGAAATTGGAGCTGGTCCCCGAAGGGTAGGCAGGACTTGGAAATGTAGGTGTGTGTGGGATATTGGATGGGAGGACATTTAGGCAGCAGGAACATCATGAAACAACCAGGACATTTTTAGGGGGTCCTGTTAATTGCTATGGAATTGGAATGTCTGCTGCAAATCAGTAATCCAAAACCATCTATGAAATAGCTCCATAGTAGAGACCTCTCACCTAGGCAACAGATATGTTTTTACAGTAGCCTTCTGTAAGTAATTGGTTAGTATTCTGCCAAAGAAATCCCATCAATGGTGCAAAAATGAGGCTAAAGAGAAGGAGGGATTGCCTGGGAGTCACATGGAGATGAATACATTGTGTAGGAGGGGCTTCATGAGGATTTAAAATCATGGGATGGGGTCAAAGATGTTCATTACAGCAGGACTAACAGTAAAATATTCTAAATAATCCAGTTGTCTGACTATAGGGAAATGGTTAACTAATGGTTTTGATAGAGCTGTAAATGCAATATTGTGAAGCCTTTTAAGTAGGATACAATATCCTCTTAGGTCAGATGCATTCCAACACTTCCAATCCCCTTCACCTGATAGCCAGAGGCGCCTCCTCCCCGTCACTTCCCTAGCCCATGTTATCGAATCTACATAGGGAAAATGACTAGAAAGAAAATATTTCATTTGTCTCACTAAGTTAAATATACATCGAGTCCTTCCTATATGCCAGGCACTGTCCTAAGTGCTAGGTATATGGTGGGGAGCAAAAATAGAGTTGGTATTTCAAATGGAGTTTATGGGGTGGTGATAGGAGAGGTGGTTGTGAATTAAATAATCACCAAATCAACTCATGGCTATTTGATTCTGTGAGTGCCATACACTGAAGGGAAAAAAGAATGCAGTGCTGAAAAGTGGGTGGAGAAGATGCCAAGCAGTTAGGGAAGGCTTTCCTGGGGAAGCGATGTTTGAGCTGAGATGGGTGATTATTTGCCAGCCAGATGAACAGAGGGCAGGAGAACCTCCCTGGTGGGGATGTAAGCTGTGCAGGGTCCTGTTGTGCTGTCAGCGAGAGCATAGACATGAAAGACAGCCAGGGTGACTGAGCTGTTAATGGTGAGGGCAGAATAGTGAGGAAGAAAAGCTGTACTTTTCAGGATTTCCATGAGATCATATATTGCTTTATAATAAGCAGTCACTGAAAATATCACAGGACATATGTAGGTGAGCATTCTTTTCATGTCTTGTAGAACTGGTCATGCATAGGAGGTATGCAGTGAGAAAATAAGATTCACTTGGAATTGGACTCAAAGGCAGATTAGTATTTATTATTAGTAGTAGTATTTTTCTTTTTCAATTTCAGTTGACAAGCAGTCTTTTTTTTAAACGAGTGGCCTGGTGCACGAATTCATATACATTGAAAGGAAATTAGAAGAAATAGCAACATGATATAACAACAACAAGGACATGATATAAAAACAACAAAAACATTATATAAAAACAACAAAAATATTAATAAAAACATTGATAAAAACAATGACTGATAAATTGATTAAACTCATTCTAATATCTCCCTCTATACCACATTAAGAGTAAAAACACTTTCAGAGTGCTTGACTAATTTCCCTTGTGATTAAGTATTTACAACTCTAACTTTAACTTCACACACTCTTTGAACTTGAGAGAAAGCAACATATAACTGACCATTATGAAAATGGGTTCAGGTAGAAATATTTCTACTCTGTCTAGATTGGTACCAGTGAGAGCTTTATATGTATTGCACATGCATGAGTCAACATTTATTTTTAAATTGCCATTGCGCGTCATATGTACTGGCTGGTCAGTCGGATGTACAGTCAGAGGGGTGTATGGTCGGAGGGACATAACATTGGTCACTTAGCCTTTTATATATATGGGGTAGTTTCAGCTATATAGCATGATAGTTAGATATTTATATAATTTACCAAGTGATGCCCCAATAATTCTAGTACCTACTAGCACCAAACATAGTTATTGCAATATTATTTTCTATATTCCTTATTCTGTACGTTACATTCCCTGTAACTATTTTGTAACTACCAATCTGTACTTCTCAATTCCTAAACTTTTTCACCTAGTCTCCCAACCCTCCTCCCAGCAGACAACCATGAGTTTGTTCTCTATATCTACCAGTATGTTTCTGTTTTGTTCATTTATATTATTTTGTTTTTATATAATGCTCTTTCACATGGTATTTGTCTTTCCCTAACTTATTTTCTCTTAGCATAATACCCCTACATCTATCCATGCTATCACAAATGGGAAGATGTCATTCTTTTTTATGGCTGAGTAATATTCCATTGTATACATGTACCACATCTTTTTTTTTCCCAATAAATTTTATTGATTTTTTACAGATAAGAAGGGAGAGGGATAGAGAGTTAGAAACATCAATGAGAGAGAGACCATGATCAGCCGCCTCCTGCATGCCCCCTACTGGGGATGTGCCTGCAACCAGGATACATGCCCTTGACTGGAATCGAACCTAGGACCCTTCAGTCCACAAGCCAATGCTCTATCCACTGAGCCAAACCGGTTTCGGCATGTACCACATCTTTATCCACTCATCTATTGATGGGAACTTAGGACTAATGTATTATGTATTAGCTAGATTTATAGGACACTTTCCCTCCAGTGAACTCAGGGAAATGTATAGGTGTGCAGACTCTGTTAATGGTACAATCTTCCATGTTTGCACTCATGAAGTCTGGGATGAAGAAGCAAGAATAGCTAAAAATTTAGTTCTATCGGATTTTAGAGCTCATCATAATTATTTTAGATGAACTTCCAACAGAAGGGAAATGCTAAGTGCTAAGAAGACTTTTTTTTTTTACTTTTAGGTCACAGGAGGCTCCAGTGGCATTGGAAAGTGTATTGCTATTGAGTGCTACAAACAAGGTGCATTCATAACTCTGGTTGCACGAAATGAGGTAAGTCTTCTAGGCATGTTATTAGTAACTCATTCAACTTTAAATTAATCAAAGAGGTTGTACCAACATCCTGGTGTCAACACCTGCGCTGGAAATCTCCAGTGTGAGGTATGCTTCCTGAACCATGGTTATTTCTCATATTCAGGGCAGTTTCCTTAAAGTCAGACTAGCTCCACAAATATATATTTAGTGCCAGCAATGATTAGGCAATACCATAGACGCTGCTGATTTTGGCATGGGAGAGGCCAAGGGGAAGTTAGGCAGCACACCTGGCCACAGGAAGCCTGGAGGGCCCTCTGCCCATTGGGGGTGCCAGCAGAAGCATTGGTGGCACTGATAGGATATGTAGATGTTTCTGGTTTGCTTATGACATGATATACATCTCTAGTGAAACCCAGACCCCACTGAGGAATTGCACTCCTCCCCAGCAACTGAGCAAAATACCTGTTTTTTTGTGTTCAGTTGATACAAGGTCTCTTGTTCTTGCCAAAGTTGCTTCCATGCCCTGTGAAGCAGTGCCGCTCTATTCACACAAACAGTAGGGGAGTCCCCTTGCTCCATGGGCTGTATTGTCTACAATGTAATATTCTCATGTAATATTTTATTCTGATTTTTGCAAAGTTGAGTTGTGTATATATTTATTCACAGAACAATATTATCTTAGTATAGATACATTCCTGTTTAGAAATCAGATTGCCTTTCCTTTTGTGCTTTTCTGTTGTCATGACGTGTTTAAATTATATCTTTTTTAAAAAAATATATTTTATTGATTTTTTACAGAAAGGAAGGAAGAGAGATAGAGAGTTTGAAACATTGATGAGAGAGAAACATTGATCAGCTGCCTCCTGCACACCCCCTCCTGGGATGTGCCCACAACCAAGGTACATGCCCTTGACTGGAATCGAACCTGGGACCCTTCAATTTGCAGGCCAGTGCTCTATCCACTGAGCCAAACCGGTCAGGGCTTAATCATATCTTTTAGAGCAAAGTATGTATTTGTCTTCTTGAAAATGAGTGAAATAAGCAAAATGAGATATTGGAAGAATTACTGTTCCATGGACAGCTTTGCTGGTCTAAAGAGTTTATTGTGAGAGTAGCCAGGCATGGATTTACCTGGACCATCCGGAAAGTGCTTTTTCTATATTTGCCTTTATAGCAGAGGAGGGAAATGTTGGGTGATCTCTCAACGTGGAATCACATGTACCCTAATTGCATATCCATATGATTGTTCTTGTTTATATCAAATGTCAGATCAAAACATGGATTAGAACTGATAGGGTGCCCAACAACAATTAATACTGTCAGTTGAGATTCTTGAAGTTTATTAATTTTTCTATTATCTTTCTATACAATCAATTTAACAACTTGCTGTTCCTTAGCCATAGCTTTAGTGTATGCTACAGCTTCTTTTCTTCGTTGATGGTGGCCCATCGCTGTGTAACATAGTGCTGTCTTTTGTGTTTTCTAGAATTTAATGAGTACTTACACAAAGTACTCATTAAATTCTAGAAAACACAGATTTAATGAGTACTTTTCCTCCTCTTTTAAACAAACAAGCAGATGAATAGACAATCACCAGAACTAATAGTTCTTTCTTGCTTTCAGGAGAGACTGCTGCAGGCAAAGAAAGAAATTGAAAAGCACTCTATTAATGACAAACAGGTAAAATCACTGTCTGTGTGATACCTTTCCTGTATGAATCAACACAGGTGTATAAAGGGAAAAAGAGATTTTTCAGCTCTGAATAGTTTCTTGGAAGATGTGAGAGTTTTCTAATTAAAATACATACTAGACTCTTGTGAAAAAGGTGAAACTACTTGAATTGTCTAGAATTCCAGATTATGACAGAAACATATATTTTAACACATATATACATACAGACAAACCATCAAAATAACAAAATGCTTTGCTAGAAAATAATTTTCTTTCAATTATTTATTTAAATCAACTTGAAACCAACACTTAAGGGGGAGGGGGCATTTAAAAATTTTTTGGGTTATGGAATTGTTTGCTAGATAAAATGGAGTCTGCATATATTGAATGGCCAGATTATTATGATCTCTGAATGCATAATAATCTGGCCACTAAGTAAGTGTGTGTGTGTGTGTGTGTGTGTGTGTGTGTATGTGTGTATTAGAGGCCTAGTGCATGAATTCATGCATGGATGGAGTCCAGCCAGCCTGGCCAGGGGGAGGGGAAATGGGCAGTTGGCTAGCCTGCCTTCTGATCGAACTCCTGGTCAAGGGGACAATTTGCGTAGTAGCCTTTTATTATATAGGATATACACTGAGTGGCCAGATTATTATGCTTTCAGAGATCATCATAATCTGGCCACTCAATGTATATTTATGTATAATTTTTACTAACATTTAAAAAATTTCACTTGTCTGTGGTATAGGTTTTATTTATAGTGAATGATCCAATACTGCATAAAAAGGCATGTTTAAAAATTAATCCCATGATTCCTACTTCCTTTTTAAACAGTTGTTTTCTGTGTGATGATACAAGGATAAAGTCAGGGTGATCCCTCGAGTCTGGAATATGCTAGGGTACAGTTTCGAAGGGGGTATTTCCTTTCCTTAGAAATTTATATGATTTGAATGTGGTTCCCTGCATTAAGTAAACCTTTCTGCCTGAAAACCATACAGACATTGGTCTTTTTTTATTCATCCATTTGACCTCCGATGTCACAGCTTCATTTCTAATGTGGTTTCTTAGAGCTGGGAGGGATCTTGGTCATCGCATGTCTGACACTCTTATTGCACAGGTGAGGTCACTGCAGCCTTCCCAGGAAGCTTGGAAGTTGATAAAGGGACAGAATTGGAACTCAGGCTTCCCCAGTGCATGCATGTTCTTTCTACTGCCTTGTACCCACAACTACACATGGGTATATATCATTGATGTACTTATGTGCTCACCCGCACACATACTCTGTCAGTACCTCAGCATGATGGCCAATGTCAACACAGGAGAATTCATGGCAAGACTGAGAAACCAAGGACACCTTTCTACTTATCTCTGCTACCTCCCTGGGAACATAGGAATTCCTTTGTCAATAACCTAAACTCTGCTTTGGAAACATTACCCAAAAAGGAAAATTAAACAAAAGCTCATTGCTTGTCCCCATTAGTATTCTTCATTTCTGTCTCATAAATTTCTATCAAAATAAGCACAGAATATATGCTTTCTCCCCCTTTTCTCCTTCACTTTGTTCCCTTTCAAAGACTAAATGGACTTGTTTTCCGAAGTAAAGCACAGACTGAGCGCTTCCCACCATCCCCTGGGCTGCCCACCCCTGGGCCTGGTTGGTTTATACCTGGTGGGTCCTAGGGCTGGGCTCAGTGGCCCTCTTTCCTAGATAATTAGTTGAATGACCAGTCATTCCAGAGGCAGGGATCTCAAGCAAATTTCAGAAGGAACCAGATTGTCCAGGGGCTCAGCTTCTGAGCAGGAGCCCAGGCTGAGGTGGCTTCTGCTGGTAGATATTGTTTGCTTATGTCTTTATTCCACCAGCTAGTATTCAATCCCAACAAGGCAGTCACAGCTCTAATATTGCTCCAAGGAGAGTCATTCTTTAAACCTATTTGTTAGATTTATTGTTACTCTTTTTAGAAATTTAAGACATTAATACCCTTAGGTGTGAATTATGTATTCTTTAATGTATGTAGTCTTTTTTTAAAATATATTTTATAGATTTTTTTACAGAGAAGAAGGGAGAGGGATAGAGAGTTAGAAACATCGATGAGACAGAGATAGCGATCAGCCGCCTCCTGCACGCCCCCTTCTGGGGATGTGCCTGCAACCAGGATACATGCCCTTGACCGGAATCGAACCTGGGACCTTTTGGTCTGCAGGCCGACGCTCTATCCACTGAGCCAAACCAGTTTTGGCTGTATGTAGTCTTTTTAATAACTACTTGAGATAGAATTTATGTGCAATAAACCACACCCATTTAAAGGTGTACACACATGTGATACAGAGACAGAATATTTCCAGCACCCCCCAGAGTTGGCCCTCGCCTCTTGCAGGCCATTCCTGCCTCCCTTCCTGCTTGCAGGTGGTCGATTACCTGTTTCTGTCATTGTAGATGAGTGGCATTTCAAGAGGAGCATTTTTTTTTTCTATTTCCAGCCGCACTGAGGTATAATTGACAAATAAAAGTTGTATATATTTAAGGTGTACAACGCGTGATGATTTAATATGTTTACATTGTGAAATGATTACCACGATCAATTAACACATCCATGATTTTACATAGCTATTTTGTGTGTGTGGTGAGAACACTTAAGCTCTGTTCTCTTAACAAATGTCAAGTATACAGTAGGTAAGTATTAATAATGACAGCCTTCATGCTCTACATTAGATCCACAGGTCTTATTCATTTTATACCTGAAAGTTTGTACCCTTTGACCAACATTTGCATTTGTTGAAAGCAGTTTTTTACAAAAACTGCTAAGAAAATTAGACTTTGCTAATTGCATTGTTAACAGATTTTGAGTTGGCTCGAAACAACTTTCTATAAAAACTGCCAAGAAAATTAGACTCTACTAATTGCATTGCCTACAGATTTCAAACAGTGCAATTGGTACATCCAAAATTGGACTCCTTACCTTGTGGAAAGAACTGCCTTTAATTAAAAAAAATAATAATAAAACAAAAACAAAACAAAACAAAAAACCACCACAACTTTTAAAAATAGTTTCAGATAACTGCATAGCTTTAGTCATTACTTTCTCTTTCTAACAGGTGGTGCTTTGTATATCAGTTGATGTATCCCAAGACTATAGCCAAGTGGAGAATGTCATAAAACAAGTAAGAAGAGGCTGGGCTAATTGGAATTATTTCATATGCCTTTTGTTTGGTTCTTTTTTTTAAAAAATATATTTTATTGAGTTTTTACAGAGAGGAAGAGAGAGGGATAGAGAGTTAGAAACATCGATGAGAGAGATATCGATCAACTGCCTTCTGCACGCCCCCTACTGGGGATGTGTCCGCAATCAAAGTACATGCCCTTGACCGGAATCGAACCTGGGACTTTCTAGTCCACAGGCGATGTTCTATCCACTGAGCCAAACCGGTTCTGGCCTTTTGTTTGGTTCTTAAACCATTTTGCTGTATGGTTTGAAATTGGTAAACCTTCCTAAGAGGTCTAATAGTTTAATAGATTTTATTTATTGGCATTGATTTGCTCCTGAGTGACTCTTCTTTTGTCTTCTTAATGTCTGCTCTGATGCATTTTTCTAGGCACAGGAGAAACTGGGCCCAGTGGACATGCTTATAAACTGTGCAGGAATGTCAGTTTCAGGAAAATTTGAAGATCTTGAAGTTAATACTTTTGAAGTAAGTAAGAATTTGTTTTTTGACCGTGGAGATAGCCCATACATGAAAAGCAGAGCAAGACTTTACCACTGAAAGTGTGTTCAGGTTTCCTGGAAGCCTTTGGAGACTACAAAGGCGACACAAACTTTTGGTCCCAGTGCCATGGCCGTCTAGCCTTAAGGATTCAAACAAGTCTTTCAACCTCGGTTTCCCCAGTTGCAAAATGAGAACAGACCCTTGTCCCAACACAGATGACTGTGACAAATCCCTGAGGTAATAGAGAAGAACTCCTTGTAAACCGAGAGATTCTAGATTTTCATGTCAAGTGTCAGTATTTTTAACATAGAAAAGGCAAAAAGTTGAGGAGCAGACTCTTTGTTTTCAAATCAGAATAAAGAGATAACGTGTCATATTTATGATTGCATTTTTAAAACAGGTTTGACATGCAGCCTCTCCTTGTAATTTATTTCATCCCTAAAGAAATGGACATCAGACCTGAAATCTTTAAATGGGAAACAGTTTTTTTAGTTTACATTGCATCTGCCATCTTTTCTTAATGTTCTGTTGAGCTTCATCGAGGTCATGGGTTTTGAATGCTTTTGTCTGTGAAGTGAAGTTGCATCTGCTGTAGGAAAGGAGACTGTTGGAGCAGCAGTTTAGTTATCTTGCTCCTGGGGGACTGTGAGAAAGCACCGTGCACTCTGATTTAAAGTCAAGTTGGGAGAATCCAGATGTAATATTAGCAGAATGGTGCCTTACCCGGGGCTGGACAGTCTTAAGGCTCCTCGATCAACTAGGTGATGATAGTTGACCAGTATACCTTTATCTGTGGGTAATCAAGGGAGGGTTTAAAGTTAGGGAAAATAGTTGTAGTAGTTATCTTGGCATGAAATGATGAGTTCAGAGGTGGCCAGCACAATAGGAATAGGGTGTGTGTGTGTATGTGTGTGTGTATGAGTGCGTGAGTGTGTGTTGTGTGTGTGTAAGATGATATGGAGGAACAGTCAGTGGACTCCCCTTGCCAGAGTGTAGAGAATAGAGAGGACTGAGGTAGAATAGGTTGCAGGGTTGTAATAAATGAAGACACTGTTGTAAAGCTGGGACCTCAGGAAGCAGGGTTGCCTGCTTGGGGATAGAGGGAGTCAGGATGATTTACATTTGTGTGTCTGATGGAAGTAGGAAGACAACTGAGTGAATGTATTGTGGGATATGTAACTGTGAGCAAGAGTAAAAGAAACTATGTACACTACCAGGGGAATGTCTATATTGGGTACCCATGGCAAGCAGACAATGAGAAACAGGTGAGATGAAGAGAGAAGGAAAATAACAATGCCATAATATGAAGCTTGTGAAACATTAAAAAATGTACAACTACAATTTTT
>PVJN01036360.1:0-21545 GCA_004026805.1 Lasiurus borealis | reverse complement strand
GAACCTATTTTCCCTCCCAGCCTGAAAGCCGCCCCCAGACTCCACCTGCTCATCCCCGCTCCCTCAGTGCCCCCCCCCACCCCATAATTACAGTCCCATTCGGTAATTATTCTTAGCCTCCTAATGATTTTTTAAAAATCCGGTGTGGTGGTTGACAACGATCGAGGAGCCAGGACGCCCCCGGGGCGGTGGGGCGCGGGAGGGGAGAGAGGGTGGGCGGAGTGCCTCCGCGCGGGACCTGGCTGTCCTGCCTCTGTGGGACTCCGGGGCATCCCCAGCGGCCTGTCCGCGGGGCCCCACGGGCTTCTCGGACAAAAGTCCCCTTTCCAGGTGTGACTGCACTAGGGGCGCGCAGGGGCGCCTTTGCGCCTCCGTTCAGCACCAAGTTGCGGACAGCTCCCGGCGCCCGCTGCCGGCTTTGCCCGCGCTCCCAACTCTGGGTCCAGGTCAGAGCGGGAGAGGATGGAAGGCGCGTGGAGAGGAGCTCCGGAGGCGCCGGCGGCGCTCGCTGGAGGGGAGTGGTCTCCCGGGAGCCGGCCTTGGGGTGCTCGGGACCGGTGTTAATGTCAGCACAACTTCATCTTACAGTGTGCAGAGCGGGTTCTCACCAGGACCCTGACAATGAGTAGGTGTCACTTATTCCCATTGTACAGGCGGGAAACTGAGGGCCAGCCATGGCAGCCAGCTCCGGCTCCTTGGTTAATAAAGGACGCAGGCTGGTCTCCCCTGCCTGGCACGAGGGTGCAGTGGGGTGTGGGGTGTGGGGCCTCACTGGGGAAGGGAAGGGAAGGGAAGGGAAGGGAAGGAGGCGCTTTTATCACCACCCCCGCAACACTGGAGCGGGGGGCGGAGGGAACAGGCCTTGACAGGCCTCTTGCTCGGTTCGGGCAGCCAGGGCGGGCAGCGCTGGACTGGGACTCAGGCTCTGGATGGCAGGGGGGACCCCTCTTCCTCAGAGGGGCTCCGGGCCCTGCCGGCTTGGCCAGAGCCTGGGGAGCTTGCGGAAGTCTGAGTGCTTGGCCTTCCGGCCCCCATTGGCCCGGGTTCCATCTTTTACCCAGGACCGAGGCACCAGGGTCGGAGGGCGGCCCCCGGGCCACGCCCTGCCCACCACCCAGCGGGGCCGCGCTGCCTCCGCTCCCGGCTCCCGTCCACGGGGCTGCCCTCCCCGTGTCCCCGCCGATTTGGGGATTTGGGCTCCGGCTTGGGCTGGGCCTGCGGCCGCGCCTCCTCCGTAAGCACATATCTTTTACCAGCTGAATTAACGGCAGTTTTCGTCAGTTAATTAGGTTTAATTTACATAATTAGTACAGTATAAAGAGGATTGGGGATAATCATGGGGTACGTAGCGCTTACTGTGTAAACACGTATTCTGAATTAAAAATCAGATGTAATTAAGGCGCGAAGGCCCTGTTTAGGCAGGGTTTTAATTGTAATGAATTTCTAATTAACGCTCAATGATTGCCAAATGCAAAGGGCTGTAAAATTTTCTTGTAGTTTTGCTAATTTATTGTTTACTTAATATCGGGATATTAATCCGACGGCCGGAGAGACCCACGGCCGGCGCCCGGCCGCCCAGCCCGTGAGAGCGGTGCGGAGGCTGCGGGAGGGCGGCCAGAGGGAGAGGGCTGGAGCCCCCTGTGGCGCTCGGCTGCCCAGGGGAAACCTGAAGCCCAGAGGGGCCGGGCACTGGTCTCGGAGGCTGCACTCCGGGTATCCACTGCCCAGACCGGCTCTCCTCCCAGCGGAAGGTTCCCTCCCTAAGACATCCAAAGGGGCCAGAAAAGCCTCCATCCAGCTCCACTTCTCCTGCTGACCACGGAGTGACGGGGCCTTGACGTGGCCTCCACTCTTGCATCTGTAGGGTGGACGCATGGATTGGCACGTTGGGGGAGTGAGGGATTGACCAACCCGGAGGCCCAAGAGCACTGCCCATGATTATCTTTCTTCTGGAGCCCAGGAGGGGAGGCCTGGCGGTGGAGGCCTCTTAGGCGTGGGGGTGGTTGAAAGGTCAGGGGAATGGCTCTGCCTATCCTGGGGTCTCTCTGCATGTGGGGGGGGGGATGCAAGTTACGCGTGGAGGGAAGGAGAAGGGAGCCCAGGACCTGACTCTGTGGCCCTAACCTGACATAGAAGCCCCCGGGGCTTTGAGGAAGAGGGCAGGGGAGTGGCTCTGCTGGCCCTGGGCTCCTCCTGCCCCCAAGTCCCTAGTTTGGGTCCCTGCCCCTATCGTAGCTCACCCACCCAGGGGCTCCCTTCCTGACAGCCCCACTGAGCCACCGTCTCTTTCCAGCTCCTCCGCACAGAGGACACTCTGTGGGCACCTTGAAATTCTCGTCCAACGCAAGGGAACTCGCCAATGGCACCAGAAGCTTCTGCCCCTCAGAGCAGACCACCCTGGCCTCTCTCCTCAGGGCCTGCCTCTCTGAGCGGCAGAGGCTGCTCTTGGACACCCTGAAGGGCCTCCTCTGGTGGCCTGGACCCCCATCCTCTCTGTCTCATGCTGTTTATTTTCATTTCTGGATTGTTCACTGGTTAATCTTTCCTGATTTAGTTACTTAAGAGTATCTTCTGTCTCTCCCACTGGGGTGTTTTGTTTGCTGTTACCTTCCTATGGCCCAGAACAGAGCCTACCGCACCATAGGTGCTCAACACGGTTGTGGGTGAATGAGTGAACAGCACTTGAATGTAAGGGTTGTGAGCCCCAAATCCAGGTCCCAGCTGACTTGCAGACAAAGTGACTGAATGGTGCCCATGGTGTTTACGGCCATTCTGGTTTTCCCAGAGCAGAAGGTTCTGTGTTCCCCGGTGACGTCTAGAATGCCTTGCGGTTCCTACCTTCCACACAGATTCAGGCCAGGCTACTCAGACAGAGCCCTGAAGGCTTATTCTCTTAGAACGTGGGGCTGGGTCCTGGCAGGTAGGTGGGGAGGTGGGGGAGCAGCTGGAAGGGGAAAAGAGAGTAGACTCTGCAGCCAGGAAGACCTGGGTTCATTCAGATCCTAGTTTTGCTTTGTTGGAGCCCCCAAACCTGCATCTGTAAAGTAATCAAATGGGTCTTATTAGGGATTCACAGTGATTAAACAAGGCGCTAAATGTACAGCACATATTAGTAGCCAGACTAGAGTGAGGTGCCTGGTGTGTGAGGTCCCCCTTCCCTCCCAGCCAGATCACTTCCGTACAGTTATCTGAATATTGTTGGAGGCCAGTCTGCTTGCTGGTCAGACTGTGCTTTATCGGGATATAATTCACACACCACATAATTCACTTTTGTAAAGTGTGCATGTCAGTGGTTTTTCATTTATTCAAATAAATGTGCAGCCATCACATCCCTTTTAGAACACTCTCCTCACCACAAAGAGAAATCCCCTACTCATTAGCTATAGCTCCACCTCCCACCCTCCCCAGGCCAAAGTAACCACTATTCTGTCTCTATAGATTTGCCTATTTTGGACATTTCATACAAATAGAAACATACAACCTGTGGTCTTTTGTGACTGGCTTCTTTCACTTAGCATAATGTTTTTAAGGTTCGTCCATTGTAGCATGCATCAGTATTTCATTCCTTTTTATTGTCAAATAATACCCCATTCTATGGATATCTCATATCTGGATTATCTGTTTAGCCATTGATGAATATTGGGTTGTTTCCACATTTTGGCTACTATGAATGATGGTGCTATGAACATTCATGTACATGTTTTTGTGCAGTTATGTGTTATAATTTCTCTAGGGTATACATCTTGGTGTAGCATTACTGGGTCATATGATAACTCTGTTTATCCTTTAAAAAATATATTTTTATTGATGTCAGAGATGAAGGGACAGAGAAAGAAATAGAAATATCAATGGTGAGAGAGAAGCGTCCATCAGCTGCCTCCTGCACTTCCCCCTCCAGGGATTAAACCCACAACCAGGGCATTTGCCCTGACCTGGAATCGAACCATGACTCCTGGTTCATAGGTCGATGCTCAACCACCAAGCCCACACTGGCTAGACTGTTTATCCCTTTAAGGAACTACCAGACTGTTTTCCAAAGCACTTCCCCATTTTACATTTCTACCAGGAGTGTGTGAGGGTTCCGATTTCACCTCATCCTCAGCACTTACTACCTGTCTATTTATTATAGCCATCCTAGCGGGTGTGAAATAGTAAGCCATTGTGGTTTTGACTCACATTCTCTAATGACTAATGATTTTGAGCATCTTTTCATGTGCCTATTTTCCATCTGTACATCTTCTTTGGAGAAATGTTTATTCAAAGACTTCGCCTACTTTTTCAATTGGGCTATTTGTAGTGTTATTATTGAAATAATTCCTTATATGTTTTAGATACAAGTTCCTTATCAAGATGTAGGCTTTGCAACTATTTTCTGTGAGTTGTCTTTTCACTTTTTTTAAACTTTGTTTTTGAGGTTCCCGTCTGCCCCCACCCCATCGTTGCCCACCTCTACCCCGCCCTCGCCCCTCTTCCCTCTGGCCGTCACCACACTGTTGTTTGTGTCCAGGGGTCATGCATCAGATATGCCCTTTACTTCTTCCATCCTCCTCCCCCCTTGACAGCTATGAGTTGTCTTTTCACTTTTTAAAAAAAATATATATTTTTATTGATTTCAGAGAGGAACAGAGAAGGAGAGAGAGAGAGAGAGAAAGAGAGAGAGAGAGAGAGAGAGAGAGAAACATCAATGATGAGAGAGAACCATTGATCGGCTGCCTCCCACATACTCCCTACAGGGGATCAAGCCTGCAACCCGGGTATGTGTCCTTACTGGAATCGAACTGGGGACCGTTCAGTCGTAGGCTGAGGCATGTTCTCTTAAGACTTGAGAGGCAGCTGTTGCTGAAGAAATAAATCTGGGTTTGAATCTTAGGGTTACTACTTACTAGCTGTGTAGCTTTGGGTGAATCACATCACCTCTCTGATCCTCAGCTTCCTTAACTGTAAAATGGGCATGCTGCATTGTAGGATGTTGGAAGAATGACCAAAATGAAACCTGCCAGGGCCCAGCACAGTGCCTGATACACAGTGGGGTCTCAAGTTCCTTTCACTGGTATCAATGGAAACAGGAAAGTGACCCTCCTCCCAACACTACTGCTGCCACCCCAGCCCTAATCCTGTCCCTCTCCATCCCTTCACCCTGCTTTATTCATTCTTCAAGCAATGTCCCCCCTGAAATGAAGATAATTCTTTCTGGTCTGTGTCCCCTGCTGGAATGTCAGCTCCAGAGCACAGGGACCAGCATGCTGTGCCCCCAGTTCCTGGCCCACAGGAGGGGCCGAGGACATATTTGACGAGTAAACAGTGTCCCCTGTGCCTGTGATTGGCACTCAGGGAATTCAGAGAGGCCCTGGGCCGCCCCACCTCAGCTGGGACCCAGGCCAGGTGATCCCTGTAAAGGCCCAGCCTCTAGGGCTCTGGTGAGGGGTCGGGGAGGGGAGTGGAACTGGAGGCCAGCAGGAGCCCGCCTCTTGAAGAATGGGAATCACGGTGCTGGGTACGTGGTGTCGGGACAGAGTGCAGGCTGGTCAGTGGAAAGGCAGCTGAGGGTGGGGGCCTGGAGCCTGGGCCGTGTAAACTGGAAAGGAGTGGACACAGGAGCATTTCTTCCAAAGGCACCTGGGACAGCCTGGGCCGAGAAGGAAGAGGAAACATTGTGTTTGCTATCGCTTCTATACAACTTACCCCGGTATTTTAAACAGCGCCGATTTATGATTTTACCATTCTGGAGGCCAAAAGTTGGAAATGGTGTCGCTGGGCTAAAATCTAGGCGTTAGCAGGGCTGCATTCCTTCTAGAGCAGTGGTTCTCAACCTTCCTAATGCTGCGACCCTTTAATACAGTTCCTCATGTCGTGGGGACCCCCAACCATAAAATTACTTTCATTGCTACTGTTATGAATCGTAATGTAAGTATCGGTGTTTCCCGATGGTCTTAGGCGACCCTGCTAGCTCACACAGGTTGAGAACCACTGCTGTAGGTAGAGCCTAAGACCATCGGGAAACACAGATATTTACATTACGACTCATAACAGTAGCAACATTACAGTTATGAAATAGCAACAAAAATAACTTTATGGTTGGGGGTCACCACAACATGAAGAATTGTATTAAGGGATCGCAGCATTAGAAAGGCTGAGAACCACTGCTCTAGAAACTCCAGAGAGGATCCATTTCCTTGCCTTTTCCAGCTCCCGTGCAGCCTGCATTCCTTGGCTCTTGGCTCCTTCCTCCGTCTTCAAAGACAGTGGTGTAGCGTCTGCAAATCTCTCAACTCTGTCTTTCCTCTTCCACTTCCAAGGACCCTCCGTGGTGGTTACAGGGCCCACCGGGATAACTCAGGAGACTTATTTTTAAGGTCAGCTGATTAGCAACCTCAATTCCCCTTTGCCATTAGTATAATATATTCTTCGTTTCCAAGTATTAGGATGTGGACATGTGTGGTGGTGGTGGTGGAGGGGGTAACCACATTTTACCTACTAAGGACATTTCTAACAAAAAAAGCCCTCGGAACCGGAGTGTGTATGGGAACTTGACTAACAGTTGACAGTGAGAGTGTCTGTGGACTGGGATTGGAGGCGGGCATTTCTGTCCCCTTCCTCGGTCCCCTGAGTCACTGCCTGGAATCCAGAGCCTCGCTCCCATTGGATGTGGCCTGAGCCTGGAGCTATTGCTGACTTGCACAGACCACGTGGGGAAGCCGAGGCAGGCCTGGGTGTGGTCTGGGAATCACATTATCGGGGGTGGGAGGGTGGGGCAGTGTAGCCACCCACAGGCACTGCCATTAGAGCCCAGAACACACATGCCAGCCCTCACTGGAGGTGACACACCTTGTATCCTCATCTTTTGTCTTTCTTCAAATCTGCAGGGTGGGAGGCAGATGGAAAAGTGGGGAGTCACATGGACTGCGGGGTGGCTGTGTGTGGGTCCGTGTGTAAGTGGGACAGGGGTGGAGAGGACAGCCTTTGGAGGTGTCTGTGCAGGTCATGGTCAGCAGCAAGGATGATCTAATAATGACACCACTGACCCACGAGGTGGGCACTGTCATCACCCCATTTACCAATGAGCAAATGAGGCCCAGAGAGGGTAGGCATTCTGTCCAAGGCCACACAGCAAGTCAGTGGAGGAGCCAGGACTCAGGCCCAGGGCTGTGTGAGTCCAAGCGCCTTCGGTGCATATTTCACCGCCTTCCCCACAGGATTGCCAGCACAGGGAGTGGGGACTCAGGGGCGGGGCGGGGTGAGGAGGAGAGAGGCTCCATTTGGATGTCAGAAGACGCACTTGGGTGCTGCCTCTCCCACTGCCTTGCTGACTAAGAGTTTTAAAACCTTTTAAAATAAAATTATTTTTATTATGAAAAATTAATACATGGTCCTTGTGTGACATTAGAAAAATGCAAAACAGGAGAGAGGAATGGTGGAGGCCAGGTCCCTGCATTCTCCGAAGCCCCGCCTTCTCCCCGCCATTTACTTAGCGGCTGTTTCTCTGGAGCATCTCCCAAAGCCAGGTCCTGCCTTCCGGGCTCTCACGGACAGACAGACGACAGCTGGTGAACCGGACCATATAGTGACGGTGGTGGGGGGCATTGATGGGAGCCCTGGGGCCCACAGGTGGGCCAGGTGGGGTGTTGGGGAGACCTCCTGGAGGAACTGCATTTCAGCTGAGCCTTGGAGTTCAGCTGAGGCAGAAGACAGAGGGGGGCAGGGAAAGGTGTCCCGGGCTGAGGGAATAGCGCATGCAATGGCTCAGAGGCAGAGAGGGCTCAGCTCGTGCAGGGGGCAGAGCATCGCCCTCGGCATGGGGACATGGGTTTGGGGACAGAGGTGGGGTAACCATGCACCCACTTGTATGGGTCTGGGAGGACTGAATGAAGCAGGTGTGAAGACAGCCTGCCCTGCCCAGGTACATATGGCAATATGGTGGTACTTCTTTTCTTTCTCAGAACTAAGGTGATCTGGACAAGGGAACTGTGCACCCCTGCACTCCTTTCCCATCCTGCTCTCTCTATTACCCCAAGACCCTCTCAAAAAGTGAGGGAATAAAACCAAATTCATAGGAAGGACCAGCAGCAACAGCCTGACTCCCCTCAACCGGATGCTTTTAACTAAGTCTGCGGGCGGGAGAGACTTTTTATCCCTTGCAAGTTAATGCAAACTGTTAGGGAGATAAATAAATGACAGAGCTGCCGATGGACTGTTGGGCTCAAAGGAGGGAGATTTGTCTCACTTTAGAAGAAGGACCTGCAGGGCTCAGCCCCATCGACTCGTTCACCGCGCTGTTATCTGCCAGAGAGGTGGTGACACCGCAGCAATTAAGACAAACTTTGGTCTATAAGTTCGTGCCTGCAATCTCCCGGTCTCAAAACAAGACAAATGACACCGCCAAGGGAGGGAGGGAAGTCTTTTTCAGACTCTGTCCAAAGTCACAGTGAATATTTGTAGTTGTTCAGCAGAAAATTTGTCATTAGGCGGCCTGGCTCTGCTGCTCGCCCCCAACCCCCAACCCGGAACCACGTAATCCATCTCCGAGGCCAGTGCCAGGCCACCTGCAGCTGCCTGCCCTCGCCCGGCCTGGTCAGAGCGCTCAGCTCAGCATTCAGGCCTGACCACCCAACGGGGCTGGGCCCCAGGTTGGGGCTCTGGGCCACCAGGGCTGTGACCACACCTGTCATCCCTCTGCTCCCCTTGCCTTTTTAGAGGACCTCCCAAACCCTGGGATTCGGAGCCGGTATTTCCCAGATGAGAAAACCAAGGGACAGAAGCAGGAAGGGACAGCATGAGTGCTGAGGGCCTCTGTGCCTCCAAATCAGGGTGGCAACTGCTTCCAATGTGACCTGGGGGCCTGTAAGGACCCTCCTGTTCCTGAAACGCTCCCCTCCAGGCTCCCCTGTGGGGAGCATCCCATGGGGGTCTGGCCTCCAGGAGGCACATGGGGTCTCTGAGGGCTGGAGCGAAAGAGAACAGCATCGTGACAAACCCCGGGACTGGGAGCTGCTCCGAGCACCTCTCCTTCCATCCTGCCAGCTCGCCACCCCTTGGTGCCCCGTGCACGTGCACGTGCCCGCCCAGGCCAGGTCCTGGGGAGAGAGGAGCGAGACTCACTCTGTTCTGGAGGGGCAGTCTGTACCCAGAGGAGGGAGTAAGGAGCTTCCAAGAGGAGGTGCTGATGGAGGGGGGCCTGCAGGGAGAAGGGAGTTGAGTACGTGGAGAGAGGACGGGTGGGCGCCTGTGGGCAGAGGGAAGAATTCACTCCTGACTCTCTGTGTGTCAGCGATCAGCCCCCCTTCGATCCCTGATGGCAAGGCCAGCGTGGCCTCAGGGCTGCCAGGGAGACTGGAGGGGTCACCGAGCCCACGCCAGCCAGAGGGATCTTCGCAGAACTGCTGGGGGGGGGGGAAGGGGGTCAGGCAGTTCCACATCTTCCAGAGGCTGCAAACAAGGAAATGTAGACTTTGGGGGGCTGCCCCAAAGCAGGGGCTCTCGACCTGGGCTCCAGGGACCCAAGTTGTGAACAAAGCCGTGTGTGCGTGTTGGGTGCATGTCCTTCTGGGGCAAGGCTCTGTCCCTTTTGTGGGATGCTCTTGTGGCCATGGCCCCGGGGGGAGGGGCGAGAACTCCTGCTGCAGGGCCTCAGGGCCGGGAGGAGCGACGCCCTGCATTACTGGCTAGGAAGCGAGGCTCAGGTGGAGGCAGGCTGTCTGTGGTCAGCGGGAAGCTGGTCTCTGTCCGGGGCTTCGAAGCGCCCTCCAGAGAGTGCTTCACATTTGAGGGTGCCATCTGGGTGTCCAGAGGAAGCAGCTCCCTGGCCCCCCTCCCCAAAGGGACGTCTTTGTGCAGCAGAGTCTGTGTGCACACTAAGCTAGAGGATGGGGCTCATACACACATAGATAGTGCTTGGGGAGCTGATTTCTGGGGCTGTGGTTAAGGGTGGGGTTCTGAGTTCCAAACGGTGCTTTGCTACTTGCTGGTAACCTGGGGCAAGTCTTTAAGCCTCTGTGCTTCAGTTTCCGCATCTGTAAAATGGGCAGAGTAACCTCATAGGATGGCTGTAAGGATTAAACAGCGCAGTGCTGGCATGGATCTGCTCGTTTTCCCCACCTCCCTGGCTTGGGATTTGGGGATGACAGGCTTGCTGGGTCCCCCTTCTCAAAGCAAGGACAAGAGTGAAGTCTGGGTGGTGGCCAGTCCATGTTCTGGGGCGGTCAGGCCCCTCTGGGGAGCCCCTGAAGTTCCCACTCACTGAGCACATCTTTGGGAAGCTCTTCCTGTCCTGGGCACTGACCCAGGGCCTCTCCCAATTCTGAGACTGCCCAGCAGGTGCTCAGTAAGGAGACAAATGCGGAGTCCAGGCCCAGGGGCAGCTGGAGGCCTGTGCCACGCTGAAAAGCCCTCCCCTCCTGAGAAAACAGCAATGCCTCATGTAGGGTGGCCCCTTCAAGGGCACGGACTGAGCCTGGCTGGCAACCAGAGCCTGCCACTTTGGCCACTCAGCCAACAAATGTTTCTTGGGCACCTGCTTGGCCAGCCTCTCTGTTCTTGGCACTGGGGATACATGTGAAGAGAACACCCGGATCTCTGCCCTTGTGGAGTGCTCATGGTGGTGGGGAAGAGAGGAAACAGAGAACTTGTGAAGTCAGTGGCTTGTCATGTGGTAACAAGTGCAATGGAGGACATGGTGCCAGCAAGGGGGGCGAGTCCCAGGGACTAGGTTGCTATTTTAAATAGAGTGGCAGGTCGGGACTCACTGAGGCGCCTTTGGGATGGCGATCTGAAGGGTGCAGCGAGCAGGCGGACACATGGGAAAGAGAGTGCCCACTCCCATACGCTATTATGCCTAGCGTAGTTGGCATAATCCGGCTGATGGTTAACATACCAACACCATGGCTCAGGCCTCGCTCACTGACAGCCCAATGCAGGAGTTCCCTGGGTGGCCCTTCCCCCATGTGGTGGTTCTTCCATTTGTGGCTCAGCCTTCCCCACCCCCTGTGGCAGGCCTTCTTTCAGCAGGAGGGAGGAGGGGTGGTGAGAAGGCACCTCTGCAGAAAGCTTCTTGGCCAGGAAGCAACATGGATCTGCTCATTCCCACTGACAAGCCCTTGCCATGTGGCTCCTGCTCAGGGCATGGGGACTGGAGATGCTGTCCCCGCCGGTTGCCCAGGGCCAGGCAGTGGCTTCCCGGTAACAGCCTACACTGGGGAGGGAGCATGCCCCTAATGTGGCTAGCACTCTTCTGGGGCCTGACGGCATGTCTGGATGCTCCAGGATCCAGAGGCGGCCAGGTGGCTGCAGGAGGGAACAGGTGTGGGAGGGTTCGAGGGTGAGAGGAGCTGAGGTCAGAGATAATGGGGCAGACTGTGGAGGGCCACACAGGCCGTTCTTGGGCCTTTGGCTTGTCCCCTCTGTGAACCAGGAGCCCATGGTGGTCGGGAGACTTGAGGGACATGATCTGCCTCGGTTTAACTGGCTCCCTCCAGCAGCATGTGGAGCACAGGCCGCAGGGGCAGTGGGAGCAGGGCCTGGGGGAGGCTGGTGCCCTGTGGTCCAGGCATGGGGCCTTGGATGAGGACAGGAAGTGGTGGAACCGATACATTTTGAAGATGAAATAACAGGACTCCCAGCGGGCGAGATGTGGGTGGAAGGAGAAAGCAGCCAAGGCCGAGTGCCAGGATGCAGCTCGGGTCCTGGGAGGACGATGAGAAACGAAGGTGCTGGATGTGTGTGGCGCCGGCAGTTTCTCAGTGGGTTGGGATGCCACTCAGCCTGCTGAGCCTCTCTGAGCCTAAGTTCCTCGTCTGTAGAATGGGGGTGAGCACCCTTACCTGGCAGGTGGGTGAGGTGGTTACCTGAGAGGATAGCTGTGAGTGGCCCAAGGCGAATGAGGTTCACGGGGTGCGGTGAGGGGGCAGCTTGCTGAAGAGAGGAGCCAGGGTGGGGAGTGGGCTGCAAGGTGGAAGGGCCTTGGGTGGCCCCCCATGGTGAAGTCAGTGTGTGGGAGCCTCTGGTGCTGTTGGGACAGCCCAGCCTCCGTTTGAGGGACAAACCCCGGTCGGCAAGAGCTCAGGGTCTAGGAAACTGTTTTCACTGCTGGCTCGTCGACTCCTTGCCAAGGGTCGTGGTCCCAGGACGTCCATGTCTTGGTTTAGGTCAGTGGGCGGGGCTGGGGGCCTCTTTGTTGGGAAGCATGGGGTGTGTGCAGGTGCCTGGACCAGGGCAGCTCCAGGCCCCTGGGATTGGGGGGGGGGGCACATGCCCTGCTGAAATGGGAACCCCTGCCCCCCAACTTAAGTGGGTAACAGAGAACCTAGTAACATTCCTCATGGAGAGGCAGGAACACTTTATTCCCATCAGTGATGCTGATGGCGCTTGACCCTTTACAAAGAAGAATGTTAGGAAAAAGGAAGAGAGGGGGGCATAGGAGCCTCCATTCGCAGTGCCTCCACCCTCTCCCCTTCCCTCCGTCAGTGCCTCCAGACCCGAGGGGCGAGGGCTTCATCCTGGCCAGGCTGGCACGCGGCTCCCGGGCAGGGCTTCGCGGCGGAGCTGAGGTGAGGGCGGGCAGCCCAGGCCCAGCAAAGCTCTTCTGCACACGGCACACGGGATGCGGTGTGACAGGCGGGTTTCCCCTTGGTGACCGGTCCTGGGCTTTCGGCGCCCTCCGAGGCCTCAGGGCGGCCCCTGCTGGCTCCGCCTCTCCTCCAGCGCCCTGCACACCCACATGGACACCACAGCCGCGTTGCCGTCATTGAACTGCACGATGAACGGGTGGCCCTGCAGAGAAGCAGAGAGGCTGAGACAGGCAATCCCCAGACTTGCACTTCCCTATACTTGCCAAGGCCTGTTTTCAGCCTGGGTCTTACTTCTTCTCCCCAGTAGCCCCGTGAGGTGTGGCGGGCAGCAAGCAACCCATGTCACAGCTGGAGGCCGGAGGCCCAGACAGCGCAGCGAAGTGCGCACCCGGAGCACTGGAGCCCACTCAGGCTCTCCTGGTGCTGGCCACCTGCCCTGAAGTGCCAACCGGCCCGAAAGCTCCCCCTGGGGGAGGCCTGTCCTGACCCCACACTGCCCCTTCCTCGGCCCGGCGCCACTCCAACCGCTGGCCAGCCGAGGCCTGGCTCCGAGCTGCCAGCACCCAGCCCAGCTGCTGCCCGGTGACCACAGCACCACTGGCCAGAGGCTGTGGATCCCTCCGGTTTCCTTCCTGGCTGAAACCTTTATGAAGAGGTCACAGTCTACAGTGGGGGCAGGTGTGTCAGAGGGAGAGGGCTGTGCTGTGTGCACAGATGTGTGGTTCCTGGTGGGAAGCTGGGGCTGGGCTTTGGGGGGCCTGCCTCGGGCTCTCCCCGCTTCGCCATCGGCAGGCTGGGCTGCATTTAGCCAGTGCCCTCCCTGCTGCCCTGAAGAACCAAGGTTCCCACTCACAATCTTAGGGCCTCCTGGGAGATCCTAGGGAAGGCCAGAAAACAGCAGGGGCCACGGGTCAAGGGTGAAAGGAAATCAGAAGAGCCTTCTCCCCGCTCCTCACCTGTGTCTTCTCTGCACACCTGGCAGCTCCCCCACCAAAGCAGCCACGGGCCCCAGGAAGCCACAGTGGGTGAGCGGAGAGAGGGGGGCCCAGCTCCTTCGCCCCTTCCAAACTCCCAGCTCCAGCTGCCTTGCTCCCCCCTGCTTTCCGTGCTGTTCCCGGGCCCCTTCCTGCCCCAGAGCTGGGCTCTCAGCTTGGCGTTCCCAATCCAGCCAGTCTTGACCTGCAGGCCTGAGGGCTAGCCAGCCACTGGCCACATGCTTGGAGCTCCGAGCTGCTTCCAAATGAGCCCATCGGGTGGCTGTGAGGGTTGTGGGCCCTGACGCCAGGGCAGGGCAGGGCAGGGGCAGCGGCGGCTTGGTCAGACCTGAGATGCGTCTGGGGACAGGAAGGAAGCAAGCCCAGGCTCTCACCTCGGGCTGACACTGTGTCCCTTTACCCAGCTTTCCCAAGCCAGGCGAGAAAAACCACCCGGGAGAAGCCTGCACTGCTCCATCTACTCAAAGGCACGCCGAACCTGTCAGAGGTGCAGGGGGAGGAAAGCAGCTTAGAGGGTGCTGGGGCACCCAGCTCAAGGCAGGGACTCACCGAGGCCACCAGGGAAATCAGCCTGGAGCCCAGCTGGGTGTCTCCTGTGATCTGCCCACAGCACTCTGTGTGGGACCCCAGGATACTTGCAGGACCACACGGGAGCAGGTGCGTGGTTCTGACTGCTGCCGGGAAGAGGGGGTGGAACCAGGTTGGGTGGGTGTCCTCAGGCAGTGGGAGGGGGAGCTGAGGCAGGAGAAGCCAGATGGGACTCTATGTTGGCTCCCACATGTCCTCCCTGTATATGCACCCGGCCTACACCTGCCCTCTTAAGTGGCTGCCTAGACAGGGAATTCTTCCTCCACTTCCTCCTTTTCAGGAGGCTCCGGAGAGGCGACCTGTGCCCTTGGGAAGAACAAAGGGAGAGGCTGTGCTCCAGAGCCCACGGCCCCTCCCACCAAGCCCGGGTACCAGTGTCACTTTCCCAGAATGCCCGGTGACTTTGGGGCCCATATGCTCCATCTCTGTTATCATCTGCTCGGGAACAAGCAGAGCGGAACTGCAGGAGGGAGAGGGGAGCATTCCTCCAGTTGGGAAGGCTGATGGCCGCCCTGCAGGGAAGCATTCTGCCCAAGTGCCCTGGGAGGAGGGGAGGGAGCAGAGTGGCCATCCAGGGCGCTGGTGGAGACTCTCCCCTTCCTGCCCTCCTTGGCTGGGAAGCAATTCCCATCCCCTGCATATCCCTCGGGCATCACCCCACCCTTCAAGGGAGTGACCTGGACAAGCGGTTCTGTCCTCAGCTACTGTTGACTGGTTTGGGAGGGATGACAGGGGGAACCACAGAGGGAGACAGAGAGAGCAGACACACATATAGACATGGAGGGGGGCTGCAGCCGCTCCAAGCACTCAGAGAATTTGGGAGCCGCTGACAGCGTGGATCACCACGTGATGGAACATGCGAGAAGCCGGTGTGCTGGGAGCAGGGGCATAGACAGCTGCTTGAGGGAAGCCGAGCAGGGCAGAAGCGTTTTGGAGACCCTGGGATGGGATACCAGCCTGGCAGCATCTCTGCCTGCGGGGTTCATGAGCACCTCACAGTCTGGGCACAGGTACCAAGTCACATGGGAAGGCACTTTACAGGCAAGGAAATGATTGACCTGCCCAGGTACCGGGAGCTGGGGCTGAATCAGAAGTCTCTGACCCAAACCCATTACCCAGGGCTCTCCCGGAGCCGACTGGGGGCAGAGGTGGGAGAATTGGCGTCTGACTGCAGTTTCCCTGACCTGTTTGCACCAGAGGTGGGACCAAGGCTGCAGGTTGGGGCCTGATCGTCCCATCAGTGCACCCGTGGACACACTGGGGGAGTGCTCTGTTGCAGTGGTCAGCCAAAACTCTCCCTCCTTCCATCAGCCCCGTGTGAGAAGCAGGGGACGCACACCACCACCCGCTTCACAGAAGAGGAGCCTGAGTGGGAGCTGAGGTGACCAGGGTAACTGCTGGGCTGACCAGAGTTCCGGTTTCTACTCTGGTCCATCCTCAAGGCGGGGCTGCTTCCCCGTGACTTGCCAGGTGTGTTCCCTCTTCCTCCCGGAGTCTGGCTGACACTCCTCTAGCTCCTCCATGTGATGCAAGGATCCCCCATGAATTGAAGGGAAAGGAAACCTGGTGGACGATTCTGTGGAAAGCAGGCCACCTGGAGGTGCCTGAGTTCCCGGTGGCTCCAGGCCCGAGCAGAGGCCGGCCAGCCAGCTGCGTTAGGGGTCCTGCAAGGCCAGGTGCCTGGAAGGGGAGGAAGTGGCTCTGAGCAACACCTGTACTGAGAGCAGCACCAGGCACAGAGTGCTGTGGGCCAGGGGTTTGCCCAGGGCTTTGTCCCGATTCTCCCACCGAAGCCCACATTCTGGGGGTGCACACAGCCCTGCATCTCCGCCTGTGGGGTGAGGAAACATACACTTCAGGGGCCCATCCGAGGTCACGGAAGCAAACGGCTGGGCTGGGTGGACTCATACCCTGAGTCTCCTGACTCCAAAAGCCAGGGGCAGGATCCAGTGCTCACCTGCACCTGCAGCCAGACACTGGCCTCCCAGGCCCTCTCTGGTGTCCCGAAGGCCCTGCGGCACTTGGGGGGAACATGCTCCCTCCGAGGCCAAGGAACTGAGGTGCAGACAAGCTCTCTCAGCCCCATGATGCTGCAAGCAGCAGTGGGAGCGTGGCGTGGTCACCTCCCTGGAGCCAGCATGCCCACATGCTGCTTGTCAAGAGCACCCCCACCCCAGGTGACCGCCCGGACACCCAGGCCTCTGTCCTCCATGCGGAGAGCGCCCCGCGGAGGCCGGCAGGGCACGTGCCGGGCCAGAGCTGCTGGATGATCTCACTGCCCTCATCGCCAGGCAGTGGGAGCCAGTCTCATTTCCTGGATTCTCTCAGGGCCAATTGCAACAGTTAAGTCGGCGCGGGTTGAATTATTATGGTCCACAAACTTCGCCACAGAAGATGGAGACATAATGAAGGGAAAAGGATGGGATTATAAGGGCAGGATGGATCCAAAAGTGGGACACAGGGGAGAGACACGAGTCAACAACCACCAAAGTCAGCTGGTGGCACCTGGTGGTGACGCCTCCATCAATGGGGCCGAGGAGCAAATTGTGTGATGCTGAGGAGGGTGTTGGTGCAAAGGAGGGTGCAGGCGAAGACCCAGCACCCAGGGATCAGAGCTGCAGTTTCCAGGCATGCTGTCCGGTGTTCCCCCAGAGTCTGCTCTCTTCTTTTGTAATAATGTTTACCCACCCATTTCGTCGTGCTGACAGCAGGGCACTCCCGAACCCCTCCCACTGGGCAGCTCTACCTGTCCGCTGAGGGAGGCAGGGCTGGGAGCCTGAGGTGGTGGGTAAGTGCTGCCTGAGGCCCCGGTGTCCGGACTCCAGGTCCAGTGCTCACTCACTGACACCTCACTCTCTGCTCTCAGTTGGTTTCTGAGTTTCATCCCCAATAGGCATTTAGCTATCTGGGGGTCTCTATACTTTTCTTCTCTCATATAACTTTCTAAAAAACACTATGCTTTTGAGTCAATGAAAAACTTGCCATATGGCTGCAAGGCCTTCAATTAGTGGTCTGATGGCATGATGAAGTGATCCGTATATTCTGTATTTATCACAAGCACCTCTATGCGCCTCTGGCTGCCCTACATCGGCACCTGACATTGAACGCTCAGCACCCCCACTTACAGGCAAAATAAACTGAGGTGCCATGAAACATTATGTGGGGTGAGGTTCCAGAGGTGGAAAGTGGCAAAGTCAGGGTCTGCATCCTGGACTCTTCTGCCATGAAGGACACCAGCTACTGTGCTCTCTCAGGTTGGGACAGTGAGTGTTAAATTTCTATTAAAAAAAAAAAAGAGTATCTTGTTCATTATAGGTGCTCACCAAATACTGTTAAACCAATAAACTGAAGTTAGAGTGGCAAAAAGGCATACCCGAGCCCTCCCAGCTCAAATTCATATGGGCCAGTCACTTCTAATCAAAGAACTTATTCAATACTCAGCAACTCTATTAAGTATTAAAATTATCCTTCTTTTACAGATGTAGAAAGTATAGCACAGAAGGATTACGCAACTTGTCCAGGGCCACAGAGCTTGACTGTGCCCAAGTCCTCAGTTACTATGCTGTCCTCTCTGCTCAGGGCCAGGGCCAGAGGTGGTGGGGCCCACCCTGCACAGCCCACCTCGTGTATGAGCTGGCAGTCTGTCTCAGAACCCTGGTTCTCCATTCTCAGTTTTTTAGGTCTGGACTCCATAGAAGCATGAAAACAGAGGCCCAGGGCTTGAGAGACAAGAGTTACAGAGACCAGACCCTGGAGGGAGGAGCAGAAAGAACAATTAAGCAGGAGATGCCCAACAGATTACACCTTAACCTAAGAAACGCCTCTACAGAGCCTTCCCTCCTGCCGCCTCCCAACAGATGCCACCCCTCCCAGAGGACCTGTGCAAACACTTGTCAGCCTCCCTGGAGTAGAGCATGAACTGATTCTGCTCCATGCTACCACTGTTCAAGTCCGTCTGATCCTAACCCTGGACCGGAAGCCCCTGGAGTGGTAATCAGGTAGCCACCCTCAAGAAAAGTTGGCTGGACTGGCTGGTAAGTGACAGCATCTCCCCAGGAGCCTGACGCTGGGCTGAGAAGCATCGCAGTTTGGGGTGGGCAGGCCTAGGGAGAAAGCGCTATAAGCGGAGGCTGCTCTAGACTCTGGGGGTCCGCTCTGGACCACAGGCCTCCGCTTCTTCAGGGCGAGTCCCAGGCCCCCAGGCACCCGCTCTCCAACCGAGGTCTCTGCATGGGAGGGAATGCCAAGCACGCACAGCCTGTGTGAAGAAGTCAGACCTGGCCCAGCGGCATCTCAGCCAAATCCAAAACAAGGAAGGAGTCCCACAAGTTGCTACAGTGAATGGGCAGGGGCGGGGCCGGTAAGAGGGGAGCTGAGAACCTGGGGGGCGTGTCCACGTGTTGCCCATCACTCCACATTCCTTGCTGGCCCTGTGAGCCTTGTGTGAAAGCTCTCTGCACGTCCCTTTAGGATCCCAGCTCTAGGGGCAAGGGTAGCACTCAGAGTCCCTCCTCAGCAATAGGAGGTCGGATTATAGATGGGACCTCGGGGCCTGTGGAATCAGAGGGGCTGAGGTGGGTGGGGGCTTCTCTGGATGTTTGATTCAAATTGTTGAGAAACATTTTTAACTGTATTTGTACAAACCTAATTAAAAAATAACATACACACTCATCTATGTTCAACTCAGAATGTTGAAATCTCATGGATGACTTTATGAAGAAATATTCAAGATAAATACTGATACATTCATGCAAAACTTTTCAATGGCATATTAATCCTGTAGCTCCGCATTAATTTTAGGTAATAGAAATCACTTCATGGTAAAGGTTCACAACTACCTATCTAATGCCTACTTGCCCAGGAGGTAACTTCAGATTAGAGAAGTTAAATGACTTACGGAAGGAGGCACAGATGTCCAATGTCTGCTAAACTGCTGACGAGTGGCGGGCAGCGGGCAGCCTTTATAATGTGAGTTACAGGAGCAAACAAGCCATCCTCCTCCCAGGGGCAACTCTCCCTTCCAGGCTGGCCACCCGGGGAGTCAGGCAAGAAGGTGCTGGGATTGAGGCTGGAGAGAAGTCCCCAGGAGGGACTCAGCAGGTGGGGGGAGGAATCAGGCATCTCAATCAAAGTCCTTCTCTTGGCCCTCTGTGGGGGTGGTGCCAGGGGCAGCAAACCTGCTCGTCATCCCTGGAGAAGACACCCTACAGGACGAGCCCCCTTCTCTAGGCTTCATCGTTGTACATGGAAGCACTTCTGTTACTGCACTCCTGGCCCTGCCCCCAGGGAGGCGCATGGAAGGAACAGGCGAGGGGTGGGGTGGGGTGGGGTGCAGGGTTCTGGCCTGCCCTCTAGGGAGGCTCTGACCCCATGGGGCCTACAGTGGTCACCTCGGACTCAGTGGTAAATTCTCAGTAAGACCATTGGGGCCACACAGGTGAGCACATCATTCAATCCAGATCTTTATAGAAGGGAAGCTGATACTTCTATTCTGTCATTTTCTGAGCCTTGAATCTCAACAGGTTTTGAACATGAAGAGGCCTCGTCGCCCTACCAAATACTGCAGTTCTCTCTTCTTATTTTTTTTTTTTTGGGGGGTGTGTGGTCATGGGGACTGACTGAGACAGTGAGAGGGTGGTTATTATTTCTCCACATGGAACAGATCCGGGATGCGACAAGAGGTATGGGCTGGAGACTTGTCTCTCTAGCCTGGCTTAATTGGGCAAACGCCACAGTGCAGGGCTTTCTGAGCAGGGCGTCCGTTCTGAGACTGCTTCCTGAGCTTCTGATTTCTAAAGCCCTTCCAAGGCTGCAAGTGGTGGTGCGGGGGAGCTGTGTCCCTTTCAGCCCTTCATTTTCTCTTAAGACCTTAGAAATGGTTTGCAGCTGTGACCTGCTATTTCCATCAACCTTCTTGAGTTTATTCTTCACAAGTGCTACAGAAATTGATGTTTTTCCCCAAATATTCAATTATTAGCAGCAAATTGCTTACCTCTAGCCATGCCAGACTGTACAGAGCCATCTAACAGGGTCAAGGAGCTCTCTACCTTTCATCTGAGCAGATCTATGTGTTTGTACACAGAGTTAATTGGCCCGAAATGGTCCATCGAGAGAACACGATGTTTCCTGAGGTCTCTGTGAGTCATTCCAGGGCCAGTGCAGCCACAGGACCAGAGCAGTGTGGTGGTGGGGGGGCGGGATACGAGATGTCTCCAGCGGGCACGGTGAGGGGGCAGACATGCAGGTGCTAGCATTTATGAGCTGATGTCAGAGGGAGGTGAGCTATGTGAGTGGCAGGGGGTGCCTCTGGACCATTTAAGGGGAGCTTTGGGGGCTGCCCTGTCATAGAACTTATCTAGGACTGGGGAGACTGTGGGGAGGCTGCCAGCTGCCCCAGGCATCTCGAGCTGAGATGTCCAGAGGAGTCAGGATCAGACGGCGCCAAAGGGTGAGTGGGGGCCCTGTTCCCACAGTGCTGAGAACTCCCCAAGAGGCTGGATCTATGGCTGCCCATGCAGTGATTCTGTGGCCAGTTAGAGGTGCCCAGACATTTAAGGTTTGTCTCTGGGGTGATGACTGTGGCTACAGCTGCAATGCTCAGAAGGATGGATTCTCTCCTGCCCTCTTGAGATTTGATGTTTGAGCTCTGAGACCCTGACTGTGTGCATGTGTATATGTTCATGTGTGAGTGTATAGGTGGCCATGTGAGTATACAGAAAGGTGAGAAAGAGACAATGAGATCCAGCACAATTTCTGGCATCCAGTGGGAACTTAGTAATTTTGTTGGGGGGGAAAAAAAAGAATGGAATGATTCTGACAATGAGTGAATGAAGAGATGATGAGAGATGAAGACAGCCTAATAGCTTTCCCTTTACAAAGCCCTCACCATGAGAGATAAAATAGAAGATTTTTTAAAAAAGAAAAGAAGTCTGCAAGTGCTAAAAATAAAGAGGGAACTGAAAGTCAGAATTATAAAAGTGTAAGTCTTGTGGCTCTAAGCCTAAGGGGAATTATTAGTTCCAGGAACATAGGACCTGGATGGCATGAAGAATAGAACAAGATCCACCTGGGGAGATGACCCAGCGACCCTGAACAAAGCCAGGACTGCAAAAGGGTGAGCTAGGAAAGTCTGCCCATCAGCAAAGGCGGCTCTGAGGGGAGTCGCTCAAGAAACACAAAAATGAGGCTGAGCCCTGTGCACTACTAAGGTCTAGGATTCCCACTTAGGCTGACAAACTAATATAACATTCTTCTTCTTCTTCTTATTTTTTAAATTGCTCTTGATCTAGTGATATTCTGAAATGTCTCTCAGCACAAAAAACCGTTCTGGGGCAATACTTCTGAAATTCAAAAATTTCCACAGTAATAAAGACCTTAGAAATGGTTTGCAGCTGTGACATGC
>PVJN01036359.1:0-21545 GCA_004026805.1 Lasiurus borealis | reverse complement strand
TTTTTGGATTCTTTTCTCTTCTTGCTTTTCCAGTTGAGTGTTTTCTGTTTCTTTATATTTCAAATTTTTGACTTGATTCTTGCCTTCCTCTAGTCTGCTGTTAGGACTCTATATTTTTTATTTCAGTCTGTGTCTCTAGTTGGTCCTTTTTCATCTACTCTTGGGACTCGTTAAATTTATGCATCATCTCTAGCATCTCTAGTTGGCTCTTTTGCACCTCTTGTAGGCTTTTTTGCATCTCCTCTTGGTTCTCGCTAAATTTATCCATCTTTTCTAGCATATTCTTGAAAAACCTTATAAACATGGTTTTGAACTCTATATCCAGTCATTTTTTTCCCTCCATTCCTTTTGTTTGTGATCCCTTCCCTTGTTTTGTCATTTTCACTATGTCAGGGAAACCACAGAAGCCTCTGTTGAGGTTGGGATGGGTGGAGTCTCAGGGCTTAAGGGACTGCCTTGCCTTCCAGTCGGCCCCGCCCTCCACGGCCCCCGAGTCTCACGTGACTGGGTAATCGCTGGAGCGGTCCTTGTGCGCACGCCGCAGTGTCTCTAGACCGCTGCCTTTCCAGCTCCCCTGTGCCCCAGGATCACACGAGTCTAGGTCTCCAGGGTTTCGCCCGAAACGGGAGCCCAGTGGACTCAGAGGTGGCACAGTTGGGAGGGTCTGTCTCCCGCCCACTCGCAAAAGCCAGCGGAACAATCAGCAATCTGTCCTCCGCGTGGCGCCGTGTGCGCGCGCGACTGCGACCAGGCCTCCTATCTTTTGTGACTCCCCTAAATTTCCATGCACTTCTCCCTTTTCACATTCCAAACTCCCCCCGTATGAGTTTTGGCTGGATCTGGGGTTTAGTGTCGTAGGATAAGGCGTTCAATGCCGTTGGGAGTCTCCGTTTCCCTCCCGCCAGAGAAAGCCAGCCAGGTTCTCTGGCACCCACTCTCTCAGCGTGCGCGTCTCCGTACTTCAGCTTTTTGCAACTCCTCTGGGTCTCTGTGAGCCCCTCTCTTTCCCTCTAGTTGTAGAATTTCCACTCTGGCAGCTTTCCTGTGGTTCTGGATGATGTCTGTTCTGTCTTTTAGTTGTAGTTTTGAAATTGTTGTGCGAGGCAGCAGGGTAGGTGTTTACCTATGCTGCCATCTTGGCTGTTCTCCTGAAGGCTTCTTTATGCTGTCTCTACCCAAATATCTTCTGCCAACAGTGATGGGATCCTGCTGAGCTGAAACCAAAAATATGAGAGAAACAGTATAGAAGTATTCACTTCATGAACATATACTGAGAGAAGTAAATGAGTCACAGGTATCTGGGACTGAAAGTGGACAGATGTGGAGAATAGGTTTAGCCATTGGGTGTATACTAGTATAGTCTCAGCCTCAGAAATAAAATGCAACCCTTTGCTTTTAGGAGCTTGAGGTTAAGAGGTTCCAATTGCTGACATCCTAAAATTATTTTATTAAAAAGACCCAATTCAGCTGGATCAAGGCACAGCCTCACCAACCAATACTTAATTCTGAGATAATTTGCAGGTTTCCTTGTCCTACTCAAGAAATAGAAGAATCTAAGAAAAGTTCATCAAATATTATAAAATTATAATATTCTAAGACTTATCAAAATGGGAAATTGGTTATAATAAGGAATAATATGAAGGAAGAGAAGTTAACTAAGATGATCTGAAGTAAATTATTCTATCTAGAGTGTAGAGATAGAAAATTACATGTACAGTTATTGAGACTGTCATTAATTTGGATTCTATAGACGGGGAAAGTTTCTTAAGTGAACAATTAGTGAAGCAACAATTAGTCAATCATGTGGGGATGAATTAAGGAAACTGGATAGGAAGTTGGGTTATAAGCATGTTTCATGATTATCTGGAATTGTGAAGTACAACTTCAGAAACCTACCACACATGGACCAAAATTGTGAAAGAGTCATTAAAAAGACTGAGCTTTACTGTGTCTTGGAATGGCTACCTAAATGCTCACTGTTGGTTAATATATTGAACACTAAAATAAAAGTGATACTAAGTAAAGTGTGCCCTGAATGTATGTCTCCTCATCTCTAAAGGAATGATAAGAGGAAAGATATCAGTGGACAGGACTAAGCCAGTTCATCAATGCCAACTAAGGTGCTGAGGTATCTTCCCTGTACCCTAAATCAATGTAGGGCTCAGCCTGGAAGCAGGACTCCTGATCTGCTTCTAATACAGTAACTTGCTTCTAATACAGTATCTGGGTACAGCTTTTAGTACCCAGATATCTATCTATAGTTGGCCCCCAGCAGGTTTGAAGATAGTTGTACACTGGCTCCGAGTATAAGCAAGACCTTTAATGGCAATTTAAATCTTGAGGATTTTAACCATAATTGCCATGGAGCTACGGGATGGAAAAAAGGACAATTTTCAGAAGAGTGGTGCGTAAGCATTGCAGAGAATAAGGGAAGGAAGAGGGGAAAGCATCAAAATGGTAAGAGGCTACAGAAAGAATCAGAAACAGATTTTTAGCAGTTTCCCTGAAATGGGAAACGTGGGTAAAGTGAACAATATCTGAAGATGTTTTCAGGAGGATTTTTTAAGTGCTAAGCTACATAAAACTTCTGTCTTCCTACTTCAAACAAATCAGTCATAAATGTCTACGCTGTTCTTTGTAAAAGTTCACAATGGGAGTGTTGGGAGGGAGGTGAAATGTGTAAACAAGCAAAGGCAGGCCAAGCAACCCACTCGACTGAGGTACCTTTTAGGGGAGCCCATCTAAGATCAACATTTATTTAAACCAGTGGTTCTCAACCTTCCTAATGCTGCGACCCTTTAAGACAGCTCCTCATGTGGTGGTGACCCCCAACCATAAAATTATTTCCATTGCTACTTCATAACTGTAATTTTGCTACTGTTATGAACTGTAATGTAAATATCTGATATGCAGGATGTCTTTTCATTGTTACAAATTGAACATAATTAAAGCATAGTGATTAATCACAAAAACAATATGTAATTATATATTGTGAAATATTTATTTCTAATTACAAATAAATGAAATTTTGTCTTGAATTGTGGTGTAGTATGGGTAACAGTCTTCATATGACAACAGTAAACTACATTGCTACATTTTGCTACACCAAGGAGTGGTCTGTTGGTTCCTAAGACCATGGGAAATAAGTGTTTTCCGCTGGTCTTAGGTGACCCCTGTGAAAGGGTCGTTCGACCCCCAAAGGGGTCGCGACCCACAGGTGGAGAACCGCTGATTTAAAGTCGACTTCAAAATAAAATCTCAAATTCATATGGCAGTACTGGAATTTAAGATACATATTTCAGAAAGTGTGTGTGGAAGAAAATCAAAATCACTGAAGGCTTAGAGATCATTACTCCCAGCCAAACTCAGGCTCTCAAGGATGGGTCACTATGGCAATCAGCCCAAGGTGTGCTTGCCAACAAGCACTGGGAATACTTCCCAAGGAGGGACTTAGATATCAACTTATTTAGATTGGCATCCCTTTGCAAGTGGTCTCAGTTCAAAAATTAACAAAGTTTGACATGTTTGTTCAATGTTGTTGGGTGCCGTTGACATTAGATATCCTGAGTAAATTGAGTCTAATTTTCAGACTGCTGTTACATCAGAAGTTCCTGCTGAAAAGAATCCTTGTGAAGAGCTTCTGACAGTTTGGACTTGATTACTTTCTATAAAGTCTCCCTGAAGTAGAAAAGACAACAAACAGATGCTATTCAAGCTTATAAATTCTTTACTACACCAACCCATGAAACATCTAGAAAAGCTTGGTAGGGCGAACAATAATTTAAAAAATATGTTTTCCTCTTACTAAGTGGAAATAAGATATAAGATTATTATTGTTACTTGGGGAAAGAAACCAAACCGTTGATCTGATTACAGCCAACTGTCCGGGGGACAAAATGATACTGGTGATGTTTTAGGAAGAAAATTACTTTTGAAACAAATACTTCACAATAATTATCATTAGGATAGTTGCATCATCCGATCTGGCTATTGTATTGTTCTCAGATAACAACACTGCCCTCCCCAGCCACCTGTCTTTACAGGTGGGAGTCATTTCTCTGTTCATAAAATCTAATTTATCAGTTATCAATACCACTAAATGGAATCATGCAGGCTTGAAAGAGTTAATGCAACTCTTTTTGAAGGCCTACATTGCTATGAGAAAGCAGTTCAGAAACAAGCTGTGCTCAACCTTGGCTGCACGTTAGCATCAGTTGATATGCTTTAAAACAAAAAAAAACACCAATGTCTGGGCCCTATCTCCAGAGTCTGTGGTCTGAGTGGGGACTCAGCATCATTTTATAAAAGCTCCCCAAGTGATTCTGATGTGTAGCCACATTTGGAAACCATTGAATCAAGAACATCTATATGATTTATGTTTTCAACTGGCACTTATTATAAATTTCAATATATTGAATGTGTTTCAAAAGATTAACTCAACATTAAAGGAGGTATACCTAGTGAAAGTGCCTTTCCAAAGGAGTAGTAGTATCACATATAAGTCCTACTGGTACCATAATCTAAAGTGACACTTAAAACTGCTCAGATTTCCAAAACTGTAAATTGCTATTTTGCATAATGCATGAATATAAAAGAACATATCCATTATTTCAGCTTGTCATATATTCATATCATCTTATGTGAAAGTACCTCAAAGGTCACTATAAAAATGATATTTTTACATATGAAACAGTGTGGATTTCTAAATGATGGCTTGTTCATCAGAATTAGTCAAATTCTAATCTTTTTGAGAAGTTTTTCCAGTGTTATTGCAGAACCACTTTTATGGGGAACATTTTAAAACATATGGGTTACTTCCTAAACTGTTCCATTTCACTCTCTTTATCTATACTCTCTTTCACTCATTCAGCAGTAGAAAACAGCAGAAATGTTCCTGAGACCCAGTGCACAAATAAAAGACCTTTCCCCATGCAAAGGATGAACAAAGCCTAGAGTCAGGAAAAAGCAATGAGAACAGGGAGCCTCCATAATTACAGTCTAGCTGTACAAGGTACCTCACTCCTGCTACCTTGATCTTGGGAGACCATTCCTAGGTGGACATTTATAGCTAAGAGTATGTGGGAAGGAAATATTGCCTTGAATTTGGTGTTTGTAAATTTAATTAGATTGAAATTTGGATTAGGAAGAAATATGCTAACTATTTTATATCTTATCTCTGGCCTACAGTTACCATGAACTAGGGCAGCACTTTTCAAAATGTGTCCCCAGGATAATTCTAGAGGCAGAAGGTGAATGTCTCCTTTCAAGAGGGAGATGAAGTCAACATTTATTTTTATAATAATACTAAAAAGTATTTTGCCCTTTCAAAGAGTTAAAATTTGTACTGATACTACAGAAACAAAGTGGGGGAAACTGCAGATGCCCTAGCATGAAACAAGGCTTGTCGCCAAATAATCATGGTATTTTTATTGCCATATATTCACAGGAAAAAAAGTTACTTGTTCTACTCAACAGTGATTCAAAAGATTGATGAAGCAATAAGAGTTATTAATTTTACTAAATCTCAACCTTTGAGTGCACATTTTTAAAATATTCTTTGCTAGAACTGTTCATAAAGCACTTTTGCTGCACACTGAGGTATGATGTTTGTCTCAAGAAAAAGCATTTGGGAAATGGCTGGAGTTGCAAGCTTGAACCAGCCACTTTTTTCATAAAACACGGTTTTTACTTAAAATAAAAACAGACAAACAGTGAAATAAGGTTTTTAGCTCAAGTTTCTTCAAAATTAATAAACTTGTGTTCATCCACATGAAAACATGTTCAAAGTCACTAATTATCCAAGAGATGCAAATCAAAACGACAATGCGATACCATCTTACACCTGTCAGAATGGCAATCATCAACAAATCAACAAACGACAAGTGTTGGCGAGGATGCATAGAAAAAGGAACCCTCATGCACTGTTGGTGGGAATGCAGACTGGTGCAGCCACTGTGGAGAACAGCATGGAGTTTCCTCAAAAAACTAAAAATGGGTCTCCCATTTGACCCAGCAATCCCACTCTTAGGAATTTATTCTAAGAAATTAAAAACACCAATCAGAAAAGATTTATGCACCCCTATGTTCATAGCAGCACAATTTACAATAGCTGCAATTTGGAAACAGCCTAGGTGCCCGTCAGCAGATGAGTGTATCAGAAAACTATGGTACATCTACACAATGGAATTCTATGCTACCATTAAGAAGAAGGAATTCTTAACATTTGCAGCAACCTGGATGGAACTGGAGAGCCTTATGCTTAGTGAAATAAGCCAGTCAATGAAGGAGAAATACCACATGATCTCACTCATTTGTGGATAATAAAGAACATTATAAACTGATGAACAAAAGGATAGACACAAAAGCAGTAAAGCATAAAGCAGGCTGTCAAGTTACAGCAGGAAGTTTAAGGAGAGGTGGGCTAGATAAGAGATCAACCAAATGACTTGTATGCATGCACATCAGCATAACCAATGAACACAGACACTGGGGGGTTGGGGCATTGGGGAGATATATATACATGTAACACAATAAAAAAAAAAAACTTGTGTTCATCAAATCCAGGCAATATCACTGCAAGTATTTATTGCTGGAAATAGAATATAAGCTTTCAAGCAAAAATTAAAATTGAAAACATATCTGCCAGGATAAACTTGACATCTTCACAATACGTAAAGAATCTTTTGACACTATCATTGGGAATATTAACATTCTATTTTGTGTGTGTGTGATGGTTATATAATGAAATGTGTCAACATTTGGAATATCTGCATAATCCCGTGAATTAACATTTTGAAAGTGATCAATGTAGAAATATTACAAAATTGCATATGAAAAAATATCCACCATCCACAGTAAAATGGGATACTAATTTAACTAAGTACAAAAAGTTCCATGATATAGTCTCAGATTCTACACTGCAATTAACCTTAAGAAAGTATCACTTGTCAAGCTTTGTTAGGAGCAAAGAAAAATAGCCACTATTATCTGAAAAGGCTATTAAACTATACCTCCCTTTCCAACTACATATCTAATTGAGGCTGAATTTTCTGATGTAATTTAATCAAAGCAACATATCACAACTTTTGAATGCAAAGCAGACATGACAGCCCAGATGTCTTTTATTAAACCAAATACCAAAGAGATTAGTGAGATATAAAACAATGCTCTCTTCTCATTTATTTTGTTTTAGAAAATATTTTTTTCTTTTTAAAAGTTGTCTTTTATGTTAATATATGGTGAACTTGTTATTTTTAAATGAATTGATTAGTAGATATTTTCTTAATTTTAATTGCTAATACATTAAATACCATGGATATAACACATAAACTAAAGCTATCTGGTCAACCTCAATAATTTTGCGTGTAATTATTTACAAACAGTTACCTTAGGTGAACTCTTTCCCATACTTTACCAAACCAGTCTCATAGTCAATTAGTCAATCACTCAGCCTACAAATATTTATTGAGCACTTACTGCCAAACAACATTATAGGGCTGGTAATAGGACAGTAAATAAAAGAGACCTAGTCTGTGTTCTTCTGGAGCTTATGTTCTGGTGGAATTAGACAATACACAGGTAAACAGATGCATGAATTAACAATGGTAGATACCATGAAGTCAGCAACACAGAGTGACATGATAGGGAACGACTTTCAAGACAACTTTAGGTTGGATTTTGAGAAGAGATGTCTATGAGTCAGTGACATGGGAATTGAAACTGAATGATACTAAAGAATCAGCCATGCAAAGATCTGGGAGAAGTCTGTTCCAGGGAAGGAAAAGAAAATGTAAGGACTAAAGTGCAAAGAGGTAGGTTAGAGCCACATTAGGGAATGCTTAGATTTTATACATAAAGAGATATATTTGACCTACCTGTTTTTCCTCCAACCAACACACTCACTGCCCCTCAATATTTGCACTCATGAAATTTATTCAGTCACCTCAAAGGTTTCCCATTGTCCTCTCCAAGCACACACTTGAATCATATGCTAAGGAAAAAAGAAACAAGGCTTCTTAAGGTAGAAAGGTTCCTATGCATACATGTGGAGTGAATCTTTCCACAGAGGATGATTACACAAGAGACAGCAGACTAACAGCAAAAATATTCTCTGCCTTTCCCTGATCTGCCTAAAAACATTGCATAAATTTCTCTTTGTGAAGGTGTCCCTGTCTCCCATACCAAGAAGAGAAGCTCATCACTGGAGACAGAGAGGCAGCAAGGAGATGAGTCTGCATAAACAAATCTCCTAAACCCTTAACTTCATTAGTTTCCTACGTATTTCCTAGTTACTTCCCCACAATTTATATTCCCTTGAAGCCCAAATCTCCTTTCCTTTGTAAAAATGGAATATAAGCTCCTGAGACTAACCACCTTTTTTAATTTCACTTAGTTTCTATGAATTCCTGTGCATATAAATGTTAATAAAAATCGTGTGCCTTTTCTCCTGTTAATATGTCTTTTTGAACTATAATTTACAAGCCCCATCACTGAACCTAAGAGGGTAGGAGGAAGACTTGTCCCTCCCAACAACAGCTTCAATATTCTCCTCCTAATACATAAGGCCTTTTCTCCTTCATTCAAATAATTTTTTGTTTGCAAAAAATTTTTTAGTTTTATTAACATATATATAATTACCAAGTATTTCATTAATTTGTAGTACATCCAAACAGATGTAAGTCTTACTAGTATTCAGGCAGCATTTTGTTGGCAGTCTTATGAGATGGATTTTCTCTGGATACAAGAATCCTTACTGTAAAATTCTGGCGGTGTTCAGTCAGCCTACAACCATACTTGCTGAGAATGCTTAAATACATGTTCTGTTTATATAAGAACTATATATACTCTTACAATAATTTGTGTAAATATTATCAATGTTGTAAATGTTCTAAGAGTAGTTTTCATTGAGAGGATGGTCATGACTCTCCCAAGAATCTGATGAGAGTTAAGGACACTCCCACGATAAATTTTTACATATAAAAATATCTACATATAATTCCAAGTAATTTCTTAGATCCCTGGAGCTCATTCATGAAGCCAAGTTAAAAATCATTGCTAGACACAAAATGTTCCTATTTTTCAAGTTTTTAACAAGTGACATAATATATATATATATATATATATATATATATATATATATATATATCTTATAAAAAGTAACTGTGATAGTTAATTAGATAATGAGTTTTAGGAAAACAAGTAGTCTAATTAGGAGAGTGCAATGGTAGGTAGAGATACAAAAGTGAGCAATGAGTTTCCTGCAGACAAGATAACCATCTCAGGTAAAGTCATCTAAGATTACTCAGGCTGTTAGGGTCGAAACGCTCGCCGCTCAAAGGAAGGCTCCAAGAGACGTTCTCATGCAAACAGCAAAGGGTAAGGGTTTATTCACCAGCATGCTGGGGCTCACAACATACTCTGAAAACAGAGCAGAGGCTGAGAGCCCCGCGTCCATACAAAGCTGAGCTTATATATTATATGACAAGCAACAGGGTTATACAAGGTCAACACATAGTTTTATTTCCTCATACCTGCACACATCTCACAATCTACAGACTCCGCATATTATCTGGTTCGATAATGGGATGGGACTGATGGTTATCTCTGGGTTACTCCCTTGGGACATCTGGACCATGTCTCCTGTCTCTGTTCTCAACCCTGAGACTGTAATTACAGGATGTAACTGGGGGATATGATTGTAAGCCGAGCTGTGTTAACTCTGGCCCAATCCTGATTTTTGCAACCTTACAAGGCAAGGGAGTATTTTCTCAAAGTGAGGTAGAGTGGACCTTTCATGAAGAAAGAAGTTTCAAGATAATATGAAGATCTAAAATTCTCACTTTTTTCTTTCTGTCCGAATTATCCACTCAAAATACAGTACCATTCCTTCCCAACCAGTTTTCTCAGTGTAAGAAACTTAGCAGGTTAATAGCCTTTGCAAATCTGCAAACCTTACCATCAGAACTGGGACCTGAGGCTCAGTAATGTTTGCCTTTTGACTACATAAGAGAAGGTCTTTCTTTAAGGCCATTATGAAGGTTCTCTGATACCAAAGCCTTAATTTTTATTTAATTTTACTTTTATTTATTTAATTTTGTGCTTTCATTTTTATATGTTCTCCAGAAGCCTCATAAATGATCAGACTATCTTTATAATTAAAAAGAAAAAGAAAAAACAAAACACTATCACCCTACCACTATACCAACACCTTCCCTCTTTCAGCAATCTGTTTTATGCCATTATCAGTGATAGTGTAAATAACTGTGAAGATGCTCAGAAGGTGTGGCTCAATGGTTGAGCATCAACCCATGAACCAAGAGATCACTGCTTTGATTCCCAGTCAAGGCACATGCCCAGGGTTGTGGGCTTCATCCCCAGTAGGGGATGTGCAGGAAGCAGCTGATCAGTGATTCTCTCTCTTCATTGATGTTTCTATTTCTCTCCCCCTCTCCCTTCTCTCTGAAATCAATAAAAACATATTTTTAAAAAAATAATAATAATTGTGAAGTTGCTGTGCCGAGGGATAAATGTGCCACATTCCCTCCAAGTAGAGTATATGTGTGTCATTAAATGTGTAAAAACTGAAACTCAGAGCCTCATTTGGAACCTTTATTTCATTGCACCAGTCCAATTCTAGAACCATGTATCTATCAACCAGGGTTGTGGTAGAAAGATGACTCACAAAGATTAACTGAAGAGAACTTAAGGAGGGAAGTATTCAGAGATGTGGACATGGCTAGAAGTACAAACAAAAACCGGTAAGGTCCCCTCCCCTCCCACCCCCCCACCCTCCACCCCACCCACCCACCCCCACCCCCGGCTGACTTGCAACAATAGGAAATCTCTAAGACCACTGGGGAACTGGTTATCAAAGGGCACAAAAACTAGGGCCACACCATAAGTAATTCCTAGCAAAATCTAATTTAAAAGAAAGGTAGCCCCTGCTGAACCTGTAAAGAGTGGGAAGTACCCTAATCACTCACTCACTCCTGTTTTATTTTTTTCTGATCTCCAATCCTGGCCCCTCATACCCAAACCAAAATAGAAGTAGGGAGCAGAATCGCCTGGTTAAATCCCTAGCAGTCAAGTTACCTGAACATATAAAAGGGCAGAGAAAAACAAAGAAACTATCTCAGGGGGCAAATGAAAAACAAAATTATAACAGCTCCCATATTTGCTCTAAGAGGGCAGCATGACCTTGACAATAAAACTTGACAAGGATGTTTCAATAAAAAAAAAAAACATAGGTAGAAAACCCCTGACCTAATTATTAGGAAACCAAATCCAGTAAAATATAAAAAGGATAATTAAATACAAACAAGTTGAGCCTATTTCAAGAATGCAGTTATTTTAATGGTTGAAAATAAATTAATTTTACCACATTAATAGAATAAATAAGGAAAAATAGATTATTGTCTCAATCGATGCAAGAAAAGACTTATAAAATTTCTACATACATTCAAAAAAGCACTTTAAAGCCTATTTCTGAACTAGAAATCAAAGATAATTTCCTTAATCTGTTAAAGCATATATATATATATATATATATATATATATATACACACACACACACACACACACACACACACACATATATATATATAATAAATCAATGTCAAATAATTAATGGTAACATGTTTAAAACTTTCTCTTTGAGATTAAAAAATAATAATAACTTCCCAGTCAGTGAAGTAAAGCAATAAAAAGATATATGTTATAAGGGTTATGAGTAAGTTTATTTCATAAGGTTTCTGGATTCCATGTTAATACCAAAATAAATTGTCTTTATACACACCAGCTGTGAAACACTTAGAATATGAATTTTTAATGAGGCTATTTGCCATAGCATAAAAATATTACATTTTTAAAAATAAATCTAATAAAATATATGAGGATCTCTCTATAAAATATTATGGAGAAAAACTAAGGAGCAAAACAAGTAGGGTAAAATCATGTTCATAAGCTGAAATATTCCATATTGTAAGGATATCAATTCTCTTTAGATATATTTAGTTTCTGTGTAGTGCCAATCAAAATACCAAGTGAAATCCAATAAGTTGATTCTAAAATATATATGGGAATGCAAAGAATTGGGATAGCAAAGACACTGAAGAAGGAGAAAGAGGAAGCTGTGATTGTAGTTGTGTACATGGTAGTAGTATAAGAACTTAAGCTATAATACTGTATATAAGGCCTTGCAATAAACATGGTAATTAAGGAAGTGTGTTCTTTTTTCAGGAATAGACAAGTGAACCAATGGAATAAAATAGCCCATAAACAGACCACACATATATAGATACCTGACCTAAGAAAAAGCAAGGGAAAGAATAATCTCTTAAATAGTCCTGAATTAATTGGATAACCATTTGCCACAAATGAAACTTGAATTCAACCTCAGGCCATGCACAGGTGGCCAATGATTTGAGTGGCCTGCTGGTTTCTCAGCTAATATTGGATATCCAAGGTAATGTAGGATTGTCCATCTGGGAGGTCTCACCTATAAATGCTATTCTCTGCTTTAGATGGTCTCTCACCCTTCCTAATCCAGACAGACTTGTTCACATAGCAGCAACTTTCAACAGAACATCGATTCTCAACTGGGGTCATTTTGCTTCATTCCCCAGGGACATTTGGCAATGTCTGCAGGCCTGTTTTGGTTATCACAATTGAAAGGGGAGGGAAGTAGGATGGGGTATAGTGGTATGTGGAGAAGCTTGCTTCTTGGCATCAAGTGGTAGAGGCTAGGGATGTTGACAAACATCCTAAAATACACAAAATAGCTTCCTAAAATGCACAGAATAGCTTCCAACAACAAGAAATTATCTGGTCTAAACTGTCAATAGTGCTGAATGCAGATGAATTCAGCACTTCAGTAGAATGAATGAAGCAGCAAGGTCCCTTAAAATCTATGCTTGGAAACCATGCACTTTTATTTTCACTGCATTCTGCTGGGCAAAGGATCACAAAGCCAGTTCAGATACAAAGAGTTGGGAAATAGACTCCACTCTTTGTATCTGTACTCGCTTTGTGATCCTTTGCCCACCAGAATGCAGTGAAAATAAAAGTGTATAGAGAATTTATGGACCTTGCTTACCTATGACAGAAGCTCATATTTTGGGGGTGGACTGAGGGGTTGAACTAGTAAGTAAATGGTCACACCTTTTCATGAATTGGAGAAGATTGACACACAAATACAATGAAGTTAGGCAGAGGGATTCAAGGTTGATCCTGAGCTTCCAGTAATGGCACATTAAGGAGACGGAAAGGCAGAAGACTGCGATTAAGATGATAAGGGTACAATGAAAAATTCAGGCCTGACATGTTGATTTTGAGGTATTCCCAGGACATGTAAAGAGGAGAATGGAAACATTTGAGTTAAATCCCATGAATGCAGGGTACCAAGAAGCCTTGGCAGTTCATATGAATAAGTAAAATTAAAATTCATCTTATTGCCAGTCTCATCATAATGTCACTTCTTTAGAGAAATATAAGTTCAACTTAAAAAAAAAAAAACAGAAAAATATTTTAGGTCTTCACTAAGACCACTTGATGAGTCAGCAAAGGGGGAATTACTTTGCACAGCAAAACCAATGAGTTTTAAAACCCTCTTTAGATACCACCTGTGTTCTCCTAAATTTCTATTGCACATAGCAACTATTCACTTCTCTTCCTTCTCTTTCCCTTTACAAACTCCAAAAAGTGCTCTCACCCTATCTGTCTTTCCCTTTTTATTCCTCCACTACTTTTTCTCCCTCTGCCACCTTCCATGGTTCTTGTTTTTTTTTGTTTGTTTGTTTGTTTTGGTAAGTCTCTATACTAGCAAACTACCCATTTGCTCTTTCTATACATCACCACTCTCAACAAAACCAAAGAAGCCTCCCCTTAGAAAGTGAGTGAAGTGGAGGTTAATAGTTTATTTGTATTTTAAATATTTTATTTAAATATTTAAATTTGTATTTTAAAATATTTTGCTGCTTTTTCCAAAACCACAAGTTCCTGAATAGCTTCATAGAGAAAAATGATTCTATGATACTGGCTTGTCTAAAACTTGTGAATCCATTAGCTTACAGGGATAAAAATGGGTCTTAGCTTCTATTTCCAAATATAAATGAGCAGAAAGACTTCAGACCCAAGGTATGACCAGGGCTTTCCTCAAATTGCAAGTTGTCTCACTTGAAGTTAAGTTATGAGAACACATAGGCAGAGAATACCCACAGGACACAATGCTTCCCGGAGAAATAGCATTCATCCACTTGAACAGTGTTTGAAGCCTATCAGAATTAAATAGTTCATTTCCACAGGTTCAATAATAGGACCTGTCTTGGTTTGCCCAAAATGCCATCACAAGTACCATAGACTGGCTGGCTTAACCAACACATTTATTTTCTCAAAGTTCTAGAAGTCCAAGACCAATGCCAGAATTGTCAGGTTCTGGCAAGAACCCCATTCTGGATTGCAGGCAGTCACTTCCCCACGTGTGCTCACATGTGCACATAGAAAAGCTCTGGCTGACTCTTCCTCTTCTTACAGTTGCACGAATCTCATCATGGGAGCCTCACTCGTGTAATCTCATCTAAACCCAATCACCTCCCAAAGGCTGTTACATTGGGAATTAGGGCTTCAACACATGAGTTTGGGGAAAAGACCAACATTCAGTCCACAATGAGCCCAAAGATCTTAATAGCAGAGAGAAAAAAATTTATAGGAAGGTGTGAAAACCCTATGTTCACATATAATCTTTTCCCAGAGTTGAATTAAAGCAATTCTTACCTTCAAGATAATTACAATTTATTCTGCATCCAAACATTCAGTAAAATCTATATTTCTGATTTTAAAATATTTTACTACTTCTCCCAACGCCACAAGCCCCTGCCTTAAGTACTTTCCCCTAAAAACATATATGCTCTGCTTTTTGAATATTTTTTGTAATTAAAAATTATTTTCTTCTTTTTCCTCTTTTCTTTTTTTTTTTTTTTTTTTTTTCTTTTTGGCAAATCTTCCTTTTTCACACATCAATTTTTCTTCTTTCTGAATTGCAGAAGTGAAAAAAAAAAAAGAAGTTGAATAACACTGTGAATGTAAACACGTCTGTTGCCATGGGAGCAGCAGCTGCTGAGTGATGAGAACCACTGTGGCTGCAACATTTGCAGGACACCAATTACCAAAACCTGGAAACTCTAATTCCGTAAACAGGGACAACAGTGAGCATAGTTAAAGAAAATTGCTTATTTTCTTTGGAGAGAGAGAGTCCAGCCAAGAAACTTCGAGAACTATAGAAGGCAATGATGAGGTTGATGAGCATGCTCAGTGCCTAATGAAGTGGTCATTCTCAAAGTAGTCTGAAGAAAATGCAATTTACAGCTACTATGACTGCATCATGGGAGTCTAATATAACCTCCTGTGTTTACTGGTGGTTTCCCTTAGCCTAGTGAAGTGGCAGTGTGAATATGGCACCAACCTGCAAAGTAGCAAGCTGTTGCCAAATTGTTGCCTACTGGGTTCCACAAAATCGTGAGCAATGTAAAACAAGTCATTCACTCAGCTTTTATTTTTTAAACTCTGCATTAAATGTTTAGTGCCAAAGAAAGAAAGCTATAGCTACACTACTTATCCTTCTCCATCTTAAGAATGAGAAGAGCAATCAAGGAGTCTTTTTATTTACTGAAAGCATCGTTATGTCTTATGAGCATAGGGACTAGGGGCCATCTTTGTGCATTGTGCTTTCCAGTTATCCAATAGGAACAACCAACCACACCCATGTTTCTGAGATTTTACATACAAGAACTGAGGACTCACCTTATGTTGGCATATATTTATTAGAAGATGTGTAATAAAAATCATCTGTGTCCTATATGTCATAACCCTCAAACCAGGATGTCAAGAACTGGGCCCTGAAGAACCTGATTTGTCACAATCACAAAACCTAGTCCCATGAACTCCAGATGGCTCACTTGACTATTCAGGCTTTATTTTATTTTATTCACAAAACAGAACAGTTTTCTGTACATATTGCTAGTGCTTAATAAAATTTGTTTAATTGACTATAAGTAGGCAAAATGAAAAGTTGTTAAAGCAATTGTACCAAATTTGAATCCTATGTAATAAAAGAGTAATATGCAAATTGACCGTACCTCTGCTACTCCTACAAGCCATGCCCACCAGTCACGCCCACCAGCCAATCAGAGCAAATATGCAAATTAACCCAACCAAGATGGCTACAGCCACAGAGCAGGAGAGAGGCTTGGGTTGCTCCTGGTGATGAAGAAAGCCAACCTTTCCACAAAGCAGGAGGCCTCCGCTTAAGGCAACAAAGTTTCAATAGTTGTAGGAGCAGAAGGCTTGGTTCCACTCCATGCTACAAAATTTCAATTGTAAAAGATAAATAAATCCCAGATACTATGACCTCCACTTGGTGGCTGGGGGTCGTGCCGGCCTGCAAACCACCACAGGCCCCTTGCCCGGGCCACTCCACGCCCCAAGGATATATCCACCCTGATCCAGGACACCCTTCAGGGCAAACCAGCTGGCCCCCACCAGTTCAGCAGGCCTCTATCCTATCTAATAAAAGAGTAATATGCAGATTGACCATCACTCCAATACACAAGATGACTGCACCATGTGGTCAAAAGATCCTGCACCATGTGGACACAGGATGGCCACCACAAGATGGCCAGCAGGGGAGAGCAGTTGACAGGGACCAGGCCAGCAGGGGAGGGCAATTGGAAGGGACCAGGCCTCAAAGTGAGGGCAGTTGAGGATGATCAAGCCTACGGGGAAGGTCAGTTAGGGGTGACCAGGCCTACAGGCAAGGGCAGTTGGGGAGACCCAGGCCTACAGGGTAGGCCAGTTGAAGGGTGATCAGGCCTGCATGGGAGGGCAGTTAGGGGCATACAGGCTGGCAGGGGAGTGGTTAGGGGGTGATCATGCTGGCAGGCAGAATCTGTTAGGGACAATCAGGAAGGCAAGCAGGTGAGAAGTTGGGAGCCAGCAGTCCTGGATTGTGAGAGGGATGTCTGACTGCCCATTTAGGATTGGAGCCTAAATGGGCAATCGGACATACCTCAAGGTGTCCCAGATTGGAGAAGGAGCAGGCTGGGCCGAAGGACAACCCCAACCCCTGTGCATTAATTTCGTGCACTGGGCCTCTAGTAAATAAATAAGATTCAAGTGTAATAAATGACTTTAAAAGACTTTAATTTCTACATTTAAATTAAAATAATAAATTTAAATTTTTCATTGTAGAAATATTAAACCTATTTTTATGTTCAGTCTTGGTTTAGAGAGGCAGAGTTTATAGAGTGGAAAACAAACAAACAAATAAACAAACCCTGGTTGGTTTTGCTCAATGGATAGAGCATTGGCCTGAGGACTGAAGGGTCCTGGGTTTGATTCCTCTCAAGAGTACATCCTGGGTTGTGGGCCTAATCCCCAGTAGGAGATGGGCAGGAGACAGCCAATCAATGATTCTCTCTCATCATTGATGTTTCTATCTCTCCCTCTCCCTTCCTCTCTGAAATCAATAAAAATATATTTTAAAAAATTTTTTCTATGTCCAGCTTGGACATTAATTGGTCACATAACTTTGAACAAATCCTTCAAATTCATTTTCCTCATCTGTAAATATTCTCCCTGGTAAAGTTCAAATGACTTTATATATATATGAAAGCCATTCAAAAACTGTAAGCTATAAAATAAACCCATCCTTTTTAATGTCTTTCTCCTTTGGGTCTTTATACAAATCCCATCCTTGGACACCTCGTCTAAAATGCAGCCCACTTCCAACACTTTTACCTGCTTTATTAGTCTCCTTAGCATTTTTCACCATGTTGCACAATACATAGCCTCCTGTTTTGTGTATGGGCTTAACTTGCTATAATCTATACTCCATGAGAGGGTTTTTTTTTACTATTTTACTCCAGCTATACGCACAGACCTAAGTAGTAGGTGTTTATAAATATTTTGAATGAATGGATGCAAAAAAAAATGAACTAATAAATAAGTCATTGTCAATATTTTTTAAATGGACTATCAAAATGATGAGAACATAACCAGAGTGATTATATCAAAGCCTCTTATCCTATCTGTTAAAGTCAACACTCTCCAATCACAGAATTAGGACATCCACAAGTGGACGTTCTAGGCACACCTCTCAGCTGTTGCCTCTCTGTCACAGGAATAAGCCAGCCAATAACATCAGCTCCAGCCCTCTGATAGGCTTGTAATCAGCATAAAATATGATTGTGTGAGAAAAGTACCTTAAAAGTTAGAAGCATCAATAAAATATTGCAGTCTTTACTATTATTAAACCCTGGGGCTTATGGTGCCTTAATATTTTGTCAGGGACATTAAGCACAGTAGGAGGAAGAGTGACAGTTGCAATGTAAACATTTTCCAAGGAGTGAAGAGAAGGCAGTGCAGCTGGCCTGGGCCTCTCTAGTATGAATGAGTCTGGAACTCAGTCAGGACTGCAGATGAGGGCACAGACCACAGAGCTTGGGCAGAGACTGGGCAGCCTACAGTGTTCTTTAAGAAACTCAGAAGAGCTGAGTTATAAGGGAAACTCATATATATATAGTAGCAAGCTAAAATGTGCACATTAATGTGCATTGTTCCATACAGTATCAAAAGCACATTAAAAATATGTTGAATTAGTCATGCACCTGGAAATAATAAATCACTGCTTCCTTCAAAATGTCATGGAAAGGGGAAGTTTCTCCTGACACATCCCCTTGTTCTTTGGGTACTGTTTTCTTGGTATGACGCCTTTCAGTGTCCCTGCATTTGATTAATTCTCAAATAATAGCAAGTTTTCAGACATTAAGATTCAGAACAGTTTTCCATGGTTCTCATTTCTCTTTCCCTCAGAATCATTGTAAATTAGGGGTCAAGAATCAAGTCTCCTAGAGTGAGATGGGTCAGAAACAAGTGAAGTCTAGGCCTGTGTGTTAACTGTTGTGATTGTGCAAGACCAGACCCTGTGGAATCACACTGCTCTGGGTTTCGCTCCAGCTCAGGACTGTTTCAGCCAGTTTCCCCGGCTGGTTCCAGAAAAAGATTTCAGAGACTGGTCATCTGTGTGTAGAACTGGTGGACATATCATCCTTTCAGATGTCTATTGCATGAGTTGATATGCATGTGGGTTTTCAATCTTAAACCTAAAGAAAGAGAAGAGTAGTGGAGAGGAATGGGCTGCAGCACCAGAGAGGGGAAGAGTTGGGGAAGATGAAGAGAGTGAAAAGGTATTCAGATTCTCTCTCTCTCTTTCTCTCTCTCTCTCTCTCTCTCTCACACACACACACACACACACTCTGTTCCTAACTCTTTTTTCCATCAGGTCTCAAAACACACACACACACACACACACACACACACACACACACACACACACACACACGATGGAAAAAGGAGTTAGGAACAGAATTTGAAGAGCAGTAACAGGTGGAGCTGGGTGGGCATGGAGATATGTGCTTCAATGGTACAAGCAATGCAGCCTCAGGTCTGGGTGAAAAGGTGCTGCACAGAAATAGAGATAAAGCCATCCTTGACCCTGAATCCCTTTACACCACCCATGCTGCCAGACCTCAACTTGGACTTGGTGCTGAGAGATCCAGGGGCAGCTGCCAATCCAGAGTGGCTCTGCTTGGCAGCAAGGCTTAGAGAGTGTGTCCCCAGAGGAAAGGATGCTGACCATGTCAATCAGAGTGGAGGAACAGAAGTAGTCTTGCTCTCAGACCCACATGAGACACCCATGGGGAGGGACTTGAAGGGTAGCTCTCACATAGGGAGGGCTAAAGGCCATTAAAATGTGGGGGTTACTGTTACCAGGACCTCAACTGTGCCCTTAGTCAGGTAAGATGGTAGGTTAAGTGTTTACCTCAAAGGCCCATTGAGAGGATTAAATTAGATAATAACGAGGTGCATGGAACTGTGCTTTGACACAAAGAAGGAGCCAGATAAATATATCAGGCTTAGAGAATTGCCTGGGCTCCTGAATGCAAAAGTGCAGAAAGAATACTCACAGACCCCAGTGTCTATCTCCATTCCCACCCCCTTACCTAAGCATTTTTAACAAAACAACAATGGCTCAGGACCTGAGTAGCTGTCTAGATGATGTCCATTAGCTTCCTGCACAAACAGCAGTCTGGGCTTCTATTGCCCATTCCTTGCAAGTCAGAGGATAGACAGTAGCTAGCAGTATTCTTCATCCTCAACCTCACTGGCGTCTCTTAAGCATTTTGTAAATTAATAATATCCTTTGAATGAGAGAACATTTTTCACTTAAAATAGTGCCAATATTAAATGAGCAAATCTGAATGTGCCAATATTAAATAAACAAATCTTATAAACATGTTATTAGGCTCAAAGAAGATTTTGATAGCCAAATCACCATTCCTTGTTGTGTCTCACAGTTTCTCTTGGTTCAATAAGCTATTTTTAAAGCCCCTGTAATGTTGCCCTCACAAAGGGGTGTAGGAAAAGTAGACAGAAAAAAAAACTAATCTAATAAAAATGAGGCTTTATACCAAACCTGACAAAATAAAACATTGATCTCTCCCAGTGGCCTGCTACAGCTGGTTCTGCCAGCTCATGTACTGCTGAAAAATCTACCTTATCTTGATTACATCCAAAGCGGAATTGCACCTGTGTTATTTAATCCCATGTGTACCAGGAACGCAGTACCTCACAAACATCAAGTGAAAGCAGCTGCCTTCATTCTTCCAAGCTCTCAACATGCAATTGTGTAGACTTTCCAAGTAATGCAAATTTATAAAGTGAGTGTAAATTAAACTATTACAAATTCAAGTAGTTTCAGTCAGATGAATGATTCAAAGGACAAGAACATGGAGCTTCATGGCTGTGCACTCCGTCTTGCAACATACTCATCAGGCCCGAGTAGAAGTGCTCTACTGTGCAGAGTAGCATGTTCTATATTACAAAAGATCATCAGGTTGGGAGCCGCATTATTTTTTCCTTATGAGAACTGTCCACTCTCCCAACCCTACTCCCTAACACATTTATATTACAATGTAGAATCATAGCTGTATTTATATTGAATGTAGACTTATAGCTATATGAGAACTTCAATGGTAACCAGTCCAGTCACTCATTTTGAAGATGAAAAATAAACAAAACTCAGTAAACTGTCTTTCTGGAAAGACAGTTAAAAAATTCAGGAAAATATTTATAAGGCTCTCTTTGCTGGGGTATATATAACCTTAGAGGCCCCTAGAGGAATGCATTTTTGGCACCAAGCAATAGGAAGTATGATTCGAAAAATATTTAATTTGGTCTCCCCAAGGAGACTATAAGTTCTTCAAAAACAGGTACTATGTTCTATTATCTTTATATCTTTCACAATGCACATAACAGACATTAAATAAGCATGAAAAGAAAAAACTATCTCCCATGCAAGATACATCAAATAGTCTACCTCCTCATTCTATTTCAAGAAAAAATTTCTCCAGTTATGGACTGTGCCAAATATTACATGTAAATTAAATACTGCAGAACTAGTTTTAGTAGTTAGTCTTAACTACTCGCTTATT
>PVJN01036358.1:0-21530 GCA_004026805.1 Lasiurus borealis | reverse complement strand
TATATTCACATTTTTGGATTCTTTTCTCTTCTTGCTTTTCCAGTTGAGTGTTTTCTGTTTCTTTATATTTCAAATTTTTGACTTGATTCTTGCCTTTCTCTAGTCTGCTGTTAGGACTCTGTATATTTTTTATTTCAGTCAGTGTCTCTAGTTGGTCCTTTTTCATCTCCTCTTGGGACTCGCTAAATTTATGCATCATTCCTAGCATCTCTAGCAGGCTCTTTTGCATCTCTAGTAGGCTTTTTTGCATCTCCTCTTGGCTCTCACTAAATTTATCCATCTTTTCTAGCATATTCTTGAAAAACCTTATAAGCGTGGTTTTGAAATCTATATCCAGTCGTTTTTTGTCCTCCATTTCTTTTGTTTTTGATCCCTTCCCTTTTCTCAGCATTTTAACTATGTCGGGGAAACTTCTGAACTTGCAAAACCGCAGAAGCCTCTGTTGAGCTTGGGATGGGTGGAGTCCCAGGGCTTAAGGGACTGCCTTGCCTTCCAGTCGGCCCCGCCCTCCACGGCCCCTGAGTCTCACATGACTGGGTAATCGCTGGAGTGGTCCTTGTGCATGCTCGCGCCCGCAGTGCCTCTAGACCGCTGCCTTTCCAGCTCCCCTGCTCGCCAGGACCACACGAGTCTAGATCTCCAGGGTTTCGCCCGAAACAGGGGCCCAGTGGACTCAGAAGTGGCACAGTTGGGAGGGTCTGTCTCCTGCCCAGTTGCAAAAGCCAGCAGCACAATCAGCAATCTGTCCTCAGCGTGGCGCCGTGTGTGTGCGCGACCTTACCAGACCTCCTATCTTTTGCGACTCCCCTAAATTTCCATGCACTTCTCCCTTTTCACAGTCCAAACCCCCCCCGTATGAGTTTCGGCTGGGTCTGGGGTTTAGTGTTGTAGGATAAGGGGTTCAATGACGTTGGGAGTCTCCGTTTCCCTCCTGTCAGAGAAAGCCAGCCAGCTACTCGGGCATCCGCTCTCTCAGCGCACGCAGCTCTGTACCTGAGCTTTTTGCAGCTCCTCTGGGTTTCTGTGAGCCCCTCTCTTTCCTTCTAGTTGTAGAACTTATACTCGGCCAGCTTTCCTGTGGTTCTGGATGATGTCTGTTCTGTCTTTTAGTTGTAGTTTTGAAATTGTTGTGCAAGGCAGCAGTGTAGGTGTTTACCTATGCCGCCATCTTGGCTGTCTCCCCAATGGAATCCATATACTAGTTTTTTTAAAAATATTTGGGCAATGAATTATCTGAATTTGACATTTACTCATCTGTCTTAGATGAAGGCTTATAAACAATATTAATTTATTTCTTACATTTCTGGAGACTGAGAGTCCAAGATTAAGTCACTGATAGATTGTCTGAAGGACCCCTTTTTAATTCATACACAGCTGTTTTCTCATTGTGTTTGCATGTGTCAGAAGAGATGAGTGACAATTCTCGGGTTTCTTCAACAAGGGCATTAATCCCATCAATGAGGTCCTTGTAGTCACCTCCCAAAGGCCCCACACCTTGGTACACAGTAGGCATTGTTAGATGGGGGCAACTGCCTTCAGCTATTCATGAGTTTGGCCAGCAGGAGGCAATAACATGTAGATTGAAATGCCCTCAGCTGTCTGGCAACAAGCAATCATTTATGTAAATCTTTAGGTTTGGAGAAAAGCCCTTAGCCATTTTCAGCAGCAGGTTATATATAATCAGCCCTTCGGAATCCCCAAATTTCATCAACTTTTTTGATGAAACTTCTTGCATTTATGACATGCTAGAATTAGTTTTTGGCAGTTGGATCTAACAAATGAGATCAGATATTTTAGGGAGATTAAAAATGTAGACTCTATCAACCATCTTTCTATTTGGATGTTTCTCCTTTTTCTTAAGAGATTATAATTGATTAAGAGCATTACTCATAAATCCTTTGTCTGAGGTACACACTACCCATATTGTTCTAAGTTAGTTGTTTTTGGGTGGACACAGAAGAATTAAACATTTTAGCAAAAAAATTTTTTTTCAGGAAGTCATATTTGTTAAACTTTCTTTTTATGACTTCCTTCTATAATATTATGGTCAGAAAGTCTTTCTGAAGCCCAGTAATTAATTAATATCCACTTACTATTTCTTCTAGCTTATTTTTATTGCTGTATTCTCAAATGTATTTTGAGGCATGTTATTTGTTTTATTTCCCCTCTTTAAAGTGAATACAATAAAATCCAGAAATAATTTTAATAAACATATTACTGACATGAAGTTTCTTGCTATGAACATGTCCCTGAACAAATCAAGGAAAAGTACTGCAGCTGGAATTTTTTTTTCTTAAGGTTAGTGTGTCTACTACAGATAACAGACATGTTTCTTTCTCATCAGTAACCCCTGGAATCATTCTGATATGTATGCAAAGACAGTAGTCACCTTCAAATTATTACTTGAAAACCTATCTTTTAAAATGTGACTGCTGCTCCTGGGAAAGTGTTTAAAATATCATTCTTTCTACTTAAATGTGATCCAGTATATGTTACTACTTTTGCATATATTATCTCACTTCCTCCAGGAACAATGAGTTTAGGTATTAATTCCATTTTACTGACACTGTAAAATGTTAAATAACATTCCCAAGGTTGTACATCTAGCTAGTGGCAGAACTGTGGTATATTTGATATCAAAGCCAATGATAAATATTGAAATGTTTGAGGGAATGCGATAAGCCAATATTGAATCCAGTGTATTGCACAGCTTGTTTTGTTGAATATTTATAGAAACCTATTATAGCTATTTGATATTTAAGACAATTAAGATTTTAGAGACTTGCTAAAGTTCACACAACTACTTTGCTATACTGTTTCTAATAGTACTGTACTGCTTCTGGGTAAAAATAATTTTAGTTAAAGATCTGTATAAAGTAGAGTAGGCTAATTCTTGTAGCATTCAGCCCCCCAAAATTTATAATGGCTCAAACTTAATTAGGGTGCTTCTAAAAAAAACCCCTCAATGTATCCATTTCTTAAAAAAGAAACAAAAAATACCTATTCTATAAAATTGAACATTTAAAATAACAGGACTTCTGGGGAATATAGTATTGGGGAAGCTGCTTGAAAGCGTCTGAGCTTTGTAACCAGAACAGTAAAATACAGGGGAAAAATGCTAGTATGTCTTAAAAGCATTGTTTCCAATTATAGGTGTTCTTTGATTTATGATAGAGTTACATTCTGATAAATTTAAGTAAAAATATCATAAGTTGAAAATGCATTTAATATACCTAACCTATCAAACATCTAGCTGAGCCTAGCCTACCTTAAACATGCTTACAACACAACATCCCCAAAATGCTCGGAACAGAGTACACTGTAGAATATTGGTTGTTTACCTTTGTGATTACATTTTTGACTGGGAGCTGCAGTTCACTGCTACTCCATAACATCCTGAGAGAGTATCATACTCCATATGGCTACCTTGGGAAAAGATAAAAATTTAAACTTCAAAGTATGGTTTCTACTGAATGCATATCTCTTTCTCACTTTCATATAGTTGAAAAATCATAAGTCAAATCACATAAGTCAGGGGCTATTTGTATATGACATCACAACAACGCAAAACTGTGAACACAGCAAAAATATCAGTAATTGCCAGAGGTTTAGGAAAGAAGAGAAATGAATGGATGGTACAGGATTTTAGGCCTATGAAACCATAGAATCAAGTCACGAGTGAACCATTGTGTAAACTATGGACTTGGAATGATAATGATTTGTCATTGAAGGTTCATTAAAGGTAACTAATATACCAAATTGCTGTAGATGGCAATAGTGGGGGAAGCTGGGGGGGGGGTATTAAATGATTTGGGAACTCTCTGCACTTTCCACTCACTTTTGCTGTGATTTAAAAACTATTCTAACAAATTAGGTGTCTAAAAAAAGACATGTTAAATTCTTAATAAGTAAATATGTATATGTATATATATTTGGAAGCTACCTTTTAAAATAGGAAAACAAGGGTGATAGAAGAGTACAAGAAATAACTGAACTTCAGAATTCTGGAGACAAAGACCAGAGAAGACCCTTCGAAGTTTGTGGTGCAGAACAAATGTTCAAAACTAAAACAAACATGGAGTGAATGGGAAGTTACAATTCTGAATTGCTCTGTGACTCTATTTTATTATAGAATTTTCTTCTTACCAGTAGTCTGGAACTGGGGGGTTTTATTGAGTAAATATGGAACATATAGAAGGGATGTAGAAAACAAAACAACACACACACACATAATAAAATAAGGGCCTTACAAGGACAATGATGTCAGTGCTATGAACTGTGGTGCATTAGTTTGTCAATCCCTGTACCTAAAGTTAAAAATAAAGAAGGTAAAAATGAAGTAGTTCTTGTATTTGCTCTTAGCATCTTAAAGACTATGCTTCCACTATACAGTCTAACAGTGTCTCAAACCTAAAAATCTATGGTATTCTAACAACAACAAAAAGTAATGATTTTGCTACTGCTTCCTGATAATGGCATCCCATTGAAGGCAAAAAAGTTAGTGTGAATATACTAAGAGGAAAAAAATAGCTGTTTATCTTTATGAATTTCTCAACTGCAAAATTTTCTTTTCCACATTTGCCAAAAGGAGAAAAGTAACTGTAAGTGAAGAATAATACAAAGAAACATTCAGGTCCTACAAAACTGTATCTTGAATAGTAGAATCCTTGCCTTTTGCTGTGCATCTATGGACATATTCTTTTCTTCAAAACACTTCATTATGCTAAGATTTCTCCATTTCAAAAGAAATCTTCTAGTGATCAGATAAATAAAATTATAATTGAATATGAGTATAAAATAGAATTTTCTTGTTACCAGAAGTCAGCTCCCCACAGTCTACAAAAGATAAAACAATTATAAAACATACTAACACAATTTCAATATGGCCCTTCAGGATTAATATACATTTGAATACAGCACAACATTACCTAATTTCTTTTAGCAAGTTTAAATGGGGAATCAGCAAGTCAATTGTGGGAAATCATGCAGAAATATACACAGTTATACTCAGGCATTAAAAATATCACCCCAGAAAATGAAAATGAAGCACTTATCTGTCCAGATAATTGGATCACTTAATATGCCAGAGACTTAGGCATTCAACACAGATGAATATAAATTATTTATGTCTAACTCAGAGTTTCGGAATTCCCAGCTTTATCTTAAAAATTGTAGATTCTTAGTGGGAAAACTAGTATGTATCAGCTTCAAAGCCATGTACCTCATTAGCATTTTGTAATAGATGCCCATGTCTTCACTTTTGAGAAACTATAAATATATTATCTAGAGGTAATTTTTTGCTCTTCTAGAATTTACTATTAAGTTGATAGGCACGAAGCTTGACAACTGTGGCAAAAGTGTATTTATTTTGGAGAAATTTATCCTTCTACATCAAATCGAAAAAACAAATGCCTCTTTTGGGTCAATGATGTTATTAGGCACCATACTGTTGATAAATTCAACGTCTGTTATATTATTATTTTTATTGGTTTTTGTGTTGTTAATCCTCAGTGGAGGATATTTTTCCATTGATTTTTAAGTTTTTAGATTAATAGAAGGAAGAGAGAGAGAACAGAAGAAAGAGAGAGAGATTGGTTGCCTCCAACACAAGCCAAATCTGCAACCCAGGTATATGCTCTTGACAGGGAATTGAACCTGCAACCTTTTAGCAGACAATCTAATCACTGAGCAATACCAGCCAAGGGATAATCCATTGCATTATTAATAACTTAAGCTCATAAAATAGACATATGAGTATCAAAAAGTACATTAAGAAAATGTCTTGGGAACCACTTTCTTATGATTTTATTATATTGTTTAAATTACTTTAAAATCAGGAAGAAATTGGGCTGAATAGATTCTGTGCTGCAGAATCAAAAACTGTCCCTTAAAGCCCCTGGGATTCTCTGGGAAGTGTATGTAATGCTTCTTGTCATTAAGGTCCCAGTAAACAAACATTACAGCTATTGGCTCTCAGTCAGTGTATTTCTTAACAGAATCAGTTTCTTAACAAGGAAATATGTTTTCAGAAATTTCCTCACCACATTCTGCATCAATATAACTAAGAACACTTCTGTATGGCCAATGTTGGGGAAAGTGACTCATTGATAATAATTGTCAGATTGAAGAAGGAAGCTGATAACTCTAAAAGAGACTAATTTAAGAAGAGGCACACAATTTATGTGATAATTGTATAAATAGAAATGCCTACGTTGGAGCAAATTCCAAGTAACCATTCTCCCAAAAATAGCTTTATAAAAAATGAGGTTTTCTTGAAATGCAAAACTTGCAGTTCAGTTTTCTTGCTCATGTTGATATTATTCTTTTGTCACTAATAACGTACTTTGTCAGATTAGGTGCTTCTTTTAACTTATTCTTCAGCTCGGTATATTAACAGCAGATAACATCTACTATAGGAAATAGTATGCAACGTGCTGACTTTTAATTTCAAATATAAACTGAATGTGTGACTGGTTTGGACCACATCATTTTTTGTTAACATTTTAGGGCATTGTGTTTCTATGTGATTAACTATATAGATGGCATAGTCATCATCTTTTAGTAGCAAATAAATTGCTAATCATGACAACTAAATAGATGGTAAAGTGCCTCTCCCACTTATTTCCTTTACAATAGCTCTTTCTTCTTTTGAAAATATGATGCACTTTTACTTTAAAAACAATTAAAATCCTTTGTTTGTTTTCTGCTTTTGTTCATGAATAGAAAAGATAACTTTAGGGTACTGTCCACACACCCTAATTCCCAAAGGTAAAGGAATTATTCATGTGCAAGTTAGCATTTTTTTTTCCAGTTGTAACAGAAACTCATTCAAATTCACTCATGAAACAGGAAATTTATGGTAAGGCATCCAGAGAGCCCCACACCTATCCAAGGTTGAGAGTTAAGTGTGTGGCCAGGAATCTCTAGGATGTAAGGGACAGAGGCTGCTCATCTCTTGAGACTGGAAACCTCCAGCATCCTGCTTCTGCCTGGGTTTCAGACCTCTTGCCATCAGTATTCCAAACACCACCTTCTGAAATTCTCTTCTTATATAGTTTTCAGAAGCTTGGACTCTTCTAATTGCTTTCATAGACTCAATTATATAAACTTTCCATCACTGACTACAGAGCTTACCTTGTAATCGCATGGTTCAAATGGCTGAGGATGTTCTGATTGGCCTGTCTTTTGGTCTAAATTGCTTAGAGGGTACTATGTAGATGTGACCCATTTGTTAGCTGTAGTAGGAATACTCAGGGTAGGGGTGGTGCTAAGTAGGGTGGGGAGATGAAGTAGGAGTGGTGAGGATATTTGGCCTACTGTTTGTTCACCTGTAACAGGAGGCTAGAATTATTTCAAAAAGATAAGGTCAGAACCAGTAAGGAGTGACATTGCTAACTTAGTCTTTAAATGTATGCACTCAAAATGCATCTTATGGCAATATTGCTATTTCTTTTAAATTTATTTTTATAATAGAAAAAATTTAAATTCATGTTCTAGTTGGCTAACTCATTGATGGCATAGGCTAATCCATTCTCATAAATAAATATTTGGGGTTAATAATAAACTGATGTTTTCTACATGTTTTCATTGAGACTGGTGCTGAGCTAAAACATAAGTGCTAAGGCATTTGCCAATATCTATAGTAATGAAAGCCTAGGTGGCATCTTCTCCTTGCAACATCACAAGATGGCCATCCCCATGATGTCACAAGATGAATACTACAAGATGACTGCTCCATGTTGTCACAAGATGTCTGTCCCCATCTCATCACAAGATGGCCACCAAAAGATGGCTGGCAAGGAAGGGCAGGCAGATGTGGGTGATCAGAACATCAGGGGAGGTCAGTTGGGGTTGAACAGGCCAACAGGGGAGAAAAGTTGGGATCGATCAAGCTGGCAGGGAGGGTAGTTAAAGGTGATCGGGATGACAGGAGAGGACAGTTGGTGGCAACCAGGCCAGCAGGATAGGACAGTAGGGGGCGATCGGGCCAGCAGGAGAAGGCAGTTGGGGGCAATTCGGCTGGGAGGGGGAGGGCAGTTGGAGATGATCAGGCCAGCAAGGGAGCAGTTAGGCATCAATTGAGCCAGGAGGAGAGCGGTTAGTGGGTGATCAGGCTGGCAGGCTGGCGAGTAGTTAGGAACAAGCAGTCCCGCATTGTAACAGGGATGTCTGATTGTTGGCTTAGGCCCCATAGGATCAGACCTAAGCCAACAATCAGGCATACCTTGAGGGATCCCAGATTGGAGAGGGTGCAAGAGGGGCTGAGGACAGCTCCTCAGTGCACGAATTTTATGCACTAGGCTTCTAGTCTATATATATAAAAGCCTAAGCGACCAGAACAACTGGAATGACCAGTCACTATAACATGCACGGACTACTAGGGGGCAGATGCTTAACACAGGAGCTCCCCACTAATGGTCAATGAGCTCTCACAGCCAACCTTCCCTGGCAGGCCAACCCCTCCTGACAGGCCAACCTCCCATGTTCCCTCCTCCTGGTTGCCAGGCCCTGATAGCCCAATTGGGACTGGCCCTGGGTTGGGACAATGAACCAGGGGTGGGTGGCAGCAGATATAATCCCATTTCCCTCACTCGGACCTGTGGCCAATCTCCCATACCCTGTCCCTCCTCCCAGCTGCCTGCCCATCATATTGGTGGTGTAGCAGGGAGGGAAGGAGGAGAGGGTTTGACAGGGAATTGCATGGTGGAAAGGCATCTGTTCCTTCCACACCCATCCCAGTGACCATTGCCTCCTCTCCAACTCAGCCTGATTGGCCTGGCCCTTGTCAGCTCTGATCACTGGCCAGGCCTAGAGACCCTACCTGTGTACAGATTTCGAGCACCAGTCCTCTAGTTTACAAATAATATAATACATAGATCAACTGGTATCAGCCTGAACAATAATATAATAAAAACTCTTCATATGCTTGTGAGTTTGGGAAAAAAAAAGATGATATATTTCACATGTATTGATGGATAAATAGATCATGTGAAGGAAGTCAATGAAGTATGAAATTAAATATTTATTTAATATTTTGTATTAACATTGCTTTCAGAAAATAATGTCAGGGGAATGGACTAGTTAAAATCCTTGCAGGCTGCACTCAGGCTACCCTCATAAGATGCAATTTATTTTTATGTATTTTATGCCTTTAGCTGGGGACTCATACAAGAATTGTGCAGAGAACCTCTAGGTTTGACTTATTTTTCAACTTGCTGGCAGGATGATGTTGGAAAAGTCAATTAATCATTCTGGGTGCCAGTTTCTATGTTTACAAAATGTTACATCATATAATTTGGTATAAGTGTAAGCACTTTGTATATGATAAAGCTTTACTCACATATTAGATGCTGCTACTCCCTTTCAGGATGTAGATAGACTCTTTCTTTCTAATTGGATTCCAGTGCTTTGCTATTGTTGTTAATATTCACCTGAGGGTACTTCTTCCATTTCCTTTCTAGGGAGAATGGAAGGGAGGGGGAGAGACAGATAAAAACATTGATGTGAGACAGATATCAACTGATTGCCTCCTGCACATGCCCTGAAGAGAGCCCAGAATTGAACCTGTAAGGGAGGTATGTGCCTTTTATTAGGCTGCTGCTCTAAACAGTGAGCAAATAGGACAGGGCCTAATGCTCTTCTACAGATAAAATCTATAAATGGATAATCAGTTGTTCTAAAAACATTAGAAGGATTGGATGATATAATTATGTCTATGACTTTTTGTGAACTCATTTATTGTAGCATATAATCGTGTTGTTGAACAAAAGAGATTTAAAATAAACCCCAAAGCTTATGCAACTCCACAATATTTTGTGAGAAAAAGAGCATCTAACAGAAAACAAGATTTCTGGCACTTACTGCTCTCAAAGAGAAAAGTGTTCCTTAGTGGGACCAGGTAACTGCTAAAACACAATGAATTGCTTGGTTAGCACAAATTTAATCTTATCTCCACAGTAACTTAGAGTATTGAAATACGTGGTTTCAATTCTGAAACTGACATATAAACAGGTCAAAATTATTTAGAAGATGCTTAGGAGAATACTTTTCAATTGGAATTATTTCCAGCTAACACCAGAGACTTCAGCATCCTGTCCTAATGCTATTTTCTCCTATAATTTATTGAGTTAACCATAATTTGTTATTTTTAAGTGGCATATAGGACTAAATGGGCACTAATTCATTCTTCATACTTTAACTGATTTGTTCAAGATATCACTGCCATAAATGATAAAACACAGAGTAGTAGGTATGAGGGATTGATCACCGATAACTTAGTGTGTGTTACTGTGGAAGGACATCACTGGTTGGCCATGGACAACCCCTAGATAGATGGACATAAGAGAAACTTCTGAGATTTGCAGTGAAGGCTTAAATGAAAAGAAATCTCCTCAGTATTAGTAGAACAAAAAATGTAAGACCCTTGACTTGAACATTCATCTGATAGAGACAAGCTTGCTAAATTGTAGAATTCTGGTCTTATATATCTTTAAATATTTTATAAACACTACTAGAGGCCCATTGCATGAAATTCGTGCACGTGGGAGGGGGTGTCCCTTAGCCCAGTCTGCACCATCTCCAATCTGGGACCCCTCGATAGATGTCAGACTGCCTGTTTAGGCCAGAGCTGCTGGCTCCCAACTGCTCCCCTGCTTCCCTTCCTGATGACCCCTAACTGCTCCCTTGACAACATGATTGATGCCTAGCTGCTCCCCTGACAGCCTGATTGCCCCTAACTGTCCTCCCCTAACTGCCCTCCCCTGCAAGCGTGGTCATGCTTAACTACCCTTCCCTGCAGGCCTGGTACCTCCCAACTGTACTCCCCTGCTGGCCATTTTGTGGTGGCCATCTTGTGTCCACACAGGGGCAGCCATCTTGTGTGTTGGAGTGATGGTCAATATGCATATTACTCTTTTATTAGATAAGATAGAGTCCCGGTGCATGGGTTGGGGCCAGCTAGTTTGCCCTGAAGGGTGTCCCAGATCAGGGTGAAGGTTTCCTTAGGGCATGGGGCAGCTTGGGTGAGGGGCCTTTGGTGGTATGCAGTCCAGATACACCCCCTGGTGACCCAAGCACAGGTATCTGGGATTTATTTATTTTCTACAATTGAAATTTTGTAGCCTGGAGTGGAGCCAAGCCTCCTGCTCACTTCATGGTGGCAGCCATTTTTGTTGGAATTTATTTATCTTCTATAATTAAAATTTGTAGCCTTAAGCAGAAGCTAAGACAGGCTAGGGCTGCAGAAGTTTGGCTTCCTCCATCACCGGGGGCATCCCTACCCTCCTGCTCTCTCCAGCTCTGTGTCTGGTGCCATTTTTGTTGGGGTTTATTTATCTTTTTATAATTGAAACTTTGTAGCCTTGGGTGGAGGCCTGGGTCCATCAGGGTGTGTGGAAAGCTTGGCTTCCTCCATTGCTGAGGAAACCCAAGCCTTCCTCCTGGTCACTTCATGGCCACAGCCATCTTCTTTGGGATTAATTTGCATACTCACTCCTAATTGGCTGGTAGAACATGGCTGGTGGGTGTAACAGAGTGATGGTTAATTTGCATATTACTCTTTTATTATATAGGGTAAGTAGGGAACCTATGAGCTGAGAAAAAAATTCTAACTAGATGCTTTATTTAGTTTAGAATGGGGATTTTTAAGTAGCATCATTGTTACTCAAATATGTTGATGGTGGTGTGGTGGTAGAGTACTATTCTCATTGGCTTTAACACTGAAAAACTTCTGAGATACAGTATATTTTGCAACTCTATATTATTGCTTATTATTTCTATGTGGCCCGTGTCTCCTCTAATAATAAAGAAACAATCAAGTAAGAAAAACAAAAACAAAACACAAAAACCTCCTTCTCTATTGGTAATTTTAAAGATAGCCAGGCAATTTTACTCTGATCTGTATTCACCATCCAACAGTTCAACATGTAGAGTGCACTTGTTTAGAAAAGACTGAAGAGAAGATGTAAAAAGCACAAGAAACATGGTCTTGGTTTAGATGCTTCAGTGACTTCCCTTTGGACTTACAATGAAATTGAAATTTCTTAATGTGGCCCAAGGCACTGCAGCATCTGTCCCTGCCTTTCTCTCCAATAATATCTTTTTCTTGTCCTTCCTCTTACCACTCTAGTCACACTGGCCCCCTTTCCTTTTCATGAACACCCTAGTCTCTTACAATCCTAGGCTTTCTCACTTGCTCTTCCCTGTGTGTGAACATTTTTCCTCCACTATTTATTCAAATGGCTTCCTCTTTTTTGTCTTAATATTATTGCAATGTGAAGTTCCTGGCCAACATTGGAATAGATTCCAACCTTTCTTTTCATCATTATCTTTTAGCTTTAGTTTAATTATAGCACTGTCACTATTTGAATTTATTTTATTATTTGCTATATGAGTCTGGGGAAATTATTTAATTACTCTGGCCTCAATTTCTTCATCTGTATAGTAAAAATAATAAATAATAACTAGCCCTGACTGGTTTTGCTCAGTGGATAGAGCATTGGCCTGCGAACTCAAGGGTCCCAGGTTCGATTCCGGTCAGGGCATGTACTTTAGTTGTGGGCACATCCCCAGTAGGGGCTGTGCAGGAGGCAGCTGATTGATGTTTCTCTCCCATCCATGTTTCTAACTTTCTCTCCCTTACCCTTCCTCTCAACAAAATATATAAAAAAAAATAAATAATCACTACATTTTTATAATTCATACTAATTTTGAAAACTTTTTAGAGCACTACAAGTAAGGTATTAAATTATAAATGTATGTGGTATATTTAGAAATTACATAATACTAATACCTTTAAAATGTAATATGCCAACAAAGTGTAAATTTTTATTGTTAATCAGAATTCAGATTTCAAGCAAACAGTTTGATTAATTTTTCGATGTGTATAAAGTTTGGGAGATATCTATAAAAAAATTAATTAACATAAAAAATTAAAACAAAAAGACATAATAAAGTTTTTATTTTTTTAATTTTTAAATTTTTTTATTAATGTATTACATGTATACATATCTTCCCATTGCCCTCCCCCCACTCCCATGCATATCCTAACCCCCCATTGTCTTGTGTTCATTGGTTATGCTTATATGCATGAATACAAGTTGTTTGGTTGATCTCTTACCTACCCCATCTCTCTCTAACTTTCCCACTATAATTTGAGAGTCTGTTTGATGCTTTACTGCCTCTGTATCTATCTTTTTGTTCATCAGTTTATAATGTTCTTTATTATCCATAAATGAGTGAGATCATGTTTTTTTTTTTTTTTTATTGAACTGTGTATGGACTTGGAGTAGGGAATTGGAAATTAAATATATAATTGGGGTGAAATTTTAACCAGGCAAAAAGAAAGAATAGGGAAAATATAAAGTAGAAAAAGAGAAACAAGACAAAAAAATGGGAAAAGTTAGGAAGAGAATGAGAAACAATCTTTGTGAGATTGTTTTTGCTTATTCTACTTGTTTTATTTTGCTTTTTATTTTTATTTTTTAATTTTTTATTTTTTTAATATATTTTATTGATTTTTTACAGAGAGAAAGGGAGAGGGATAGAAAGTCAGAAACATTGATGAGAGAGAGACATCGATCAGCTGCCTCCTGCACGCTCCCCACTGGAGATTTGCCCACAAGCAAGGTACATTCCCCCTGACTGGAATCAAACTTGGTACCTTTCAGTCCACAAGCCGACGCTCTATCCATTGAGCCAAACCGGTCTCTACTATTTTGCTTTTTATTTACTTTATTTTTTATCTCTGTTTTCCCTTGCCTCCCTCGATATTAGTTGTTATTTGTAATTTGTATCAATTTCCAGAAACTTGTTGCCACCATTGAGAAAATTTAAAGGTAGAGTTGAGATAGAGGAAAATGATGCTAAAGGAAAAATGAAAATAGAATGTAGAACTCTAATCCCTAAGTAAAATAAAGAGAAAATAAAATGACACTTTAAAAAAAAAAAAGGTAAAATAGTAATAGTAATAATACTGGTTTAAAATAAAAATGTAATAATTAAAAAGATAAAATCAATTGAGAAAAAGAGAAAAAATAGTTTTTTAATTAAAAGATGAAAAAATTAAAAAATTAAAAAAAAAAAGAATAGAATGTGCAGTAGTGGAGGTCATTTCACTTCCTCTAAGCCAGTCCTGGTTTTTAAGCTGGCAGTGTTTCTTAATCTCTTTATTCTTTTGTTATTACTCAAGAATCAATTTGTGAGTCATCCACTCAGTGGCAGTGTTTTGAAATTGACATCTGAGTCTATAGGTCCTCTCTAGCTTGTTCTTAGATCATGCTTTCTCTGTGACACTCAGTACCAGTTTGTTGGAGTGGGTTTCCCCAGAACTGGTTCTCTGATTGTTATTCCATGGTCTGAATCCCAAGTACCTTGTCTTCTAGCTCACTGATGCAGTCCTCTGCTTCTTCTAGTCTACTTCTGATGCTTTCTATTGAGTTATTTACAGCAGTGATGTCATTTTTCATTTCTTCTTGATTCTTTATAATTTCCTCTTGGTTCTTACTCATATTGTTGAATTTGTCTTCCATTCTTTTCAGCCACCTTATGATCATTTCTCTGAACTCTTTCTCTGGCAGGTTGTTTGCTTCTATTTTGTTTACTTCCTTTTCTGGTGATGCCTGCTTGCTTTTCTTTCATATGTGGGTTGTTTTTTGTCTACCCATGGACTTTCTTCTCCGGGAGTCTGGTTATGTATTTCTCTCTCCTTATCCCAGACAAAATCTGATTTCCCGTGGCATGTGGAGCTCCTCTGAATCCGAGTGTTTGCACTGATTGGGGAGCAGTGTTCTGGGTCCTGCAGCTATTTGTTGGGTGTCACAACTGTAGCTTTTCATGCTGTTTGGTGGCTGCTGCAGCTGTAGCTTTTCAGGCTGCCATAAACATCCACTTTTCCCTTCAAGATAGTGCGTTCTCCGCATTTGCACTGATGGCTTTCAGAGAAAAAAAAACCATCGCAGTGGGGCTGCCTGGTCAGGGGAGCCCCAACCAGCAGTTTCCCACCTTCTCCTAGAGCAGAGGTTCTCAACCTTCCTAATGCCGCGACCCTTTAAGACAGCTCCTCATGTGGTGGTGACCCCAACCATAAAATTATTTCCGTTGCTACTTCATAACTGTAATTTTGCTACTGTTATGAACTGTAATGTAAATATCTGATATGCAGGATATATTTTCATTGTTACAAATTGAACATAATTAAAGCATAGTGATTAATCACAAAAAACAATATGTAATTATATATTGTGAAATATTTATTTCTAATTACAAATAAATGAAATTTTGTCTTGAATCATGGTGTAGCATAGGTAACATTCTTAATACAACAACAGTAAACTACATTGCTACATTTTGCTACACTTAGGAGTGGTGTGTTAGTTCCTAAAACCATGGGAAATAGGTGTTTTCCAATAGTCTTAGGCGACCCCTGTGAAAGGATCATTTGACCCCCAATGGGGTTGCGACCCACAGGTTGAGAACCACTGTACTAGAGGATAACTGTTCCTTAACTTGCCAACAAATTCTCACAGTGCGACCCTCAGCTGTTCTCTCTGTCTACTCAGTGACAAGGCTCTGGAGATGTCCGTCTATTCCACCACCATTTTTTTTGGATCCATAATTAAGTTTTTAAAAGGAAGCTAAATGTTCTCACCTATGGATACAATGTACAGAAAATACTTAAATCACAGTGTTTTTTTTTCCTTTTTTAAGCATAAAGCATTTTTACAAACATTAATACTTCTTTATACATATCCTATATAATAAAAGCCTAATATGCAAATTGATTGAACAGCAGAATGACTGGTTACTATGATGTGCAGTAACCACCAGGGGACAGACACTTAGCACCAGAGCTTCCCCCATCCCATAGGCTCCAGGCTGGCCAAGGTGGATGCTAATGGGGGACCCTTGATTGCCCCGCCAGCCACCCCACAGGTCAGCCCTGATAGCTGGCCAGGCTTAGGGACCCTACCCATGTACATATTTTGTGCACCAGTCCTCTAATATTAAAGTAACAATGTGTTAAGATTCACAGTTAAAGAGTTAACCAATGCATGTAGAGTTCACTATTTATTTACATGCTTCTTCCCACTTCCCCCCAACTTATTAAGAAATCAAACAGGTACATTTTTAAAATATGAATTTCTCAATATTTAAATATTTTTTTGGATTAATTCTTTTCAAAATACTGAAAGCCTATAAAATATCATCTCTGCAAAACTGTGAATATTAGTGAGTTAATATATACAAATTACTTAAAATTATTTCACTTATAATAAGAGCACAACAAATTTTAGCTGTTATTATCACATTATTGACTATTGGACTATCCTATTTTGAACAAGGTGTGGAACATCTTACCTGTTAAGTAAAATTTGTAAAATGAATGAACAAATGAGTGAATGAATGAGTAAACGAATATATAAGTCACAATCAAGAAAGAAATCTGAAGAGTTCTGGCTTGCCAATAAAAACTGCTGTGTGCTAGGTTAATTTCCACCATCTTGCTCTGTGATCTGGGGTAAAAGAAGACCTTCTTTTGCCTCAATCTCCTAACCCAGTGGCTCAACAGATCCAAATATCAACAGTACAACCATTGAAATTTCTTTTGAGAGCCAAATTTTTTTAAATAAAACTTCTTCTAATGCCACATCTTCAAAATAGATTCTCCCAGGCCATGGTATTTTGTGGAAGAGCCACACTCAAGGGGCCAAAGAGCCACATGTGGCTCACGAGCTGCAGTTTGCCGACCACTGTCCTAACCAATAAATCATATATTTGGACTAGATGACTTTTAACCCTCTCCCAATGTAAGTATTTTATGATTCTATTCCAGTCATGTAGGCCATGAGCTTAACATTTTGACTTCCTTAGAATTTAAAAATTGTCTACAAAAACTTAAAACATCTATTCTCTCCTAATCTTGTTGGATATTTAAGTGACTTTTGATCATCTGGAATTTTCCCTTTGCAGACAGACATTGCTTCACGTGACTAAGACTACTTGAAGGATAATCTTATTAAATTTTCCAATAATCCATTGATGGACACAGGTTATTTCTATGTCCTGGGTATCCTATATAATAAAAGGGTAATATGCAAATGTACCAATGGTGGAACAAGTGGTTGCTATGAACCACAATGACCAATAGGGGGCAGACACTCAAGGCAGGAGCGGCCCCAAGCCCACAGACCCTAGCCAACCTCTCAATCCTTACCCTGGGCAGCATGATCCAATCGCCCAATGGATAATGCAGAACCAGGGGTGGGTGGCAGTGGGGGCCAGCTGACAGCAGCAGTGGAAGATGGCCCTGATCACAGGCCAGGCTGAGGGACCATACCTGCACACAAATTTCATGTGCTGGGCCTCTAGTAGTATATAATGATGCAGTGAACATGGGGTGAATATATATCTCTGAAATAGTGATTATGTTTTTCCCCTGGATATATTCCCAGAAATGGGACTGCTAGATCACAGGTAATTCTATTATTTATTTTTTTGAGAAAATTTCATACGCTTTTCCATAATGGTTGAACCAATTTATGTTCCATTAACAACACATAAAAGAGTTTCCCTTTCTCTACATTCTTGCCAACACTTGTTATTTCTTCTCTTTCTGGTAATAGTCGTTCTGACAGGTGTTTGGTATTGTCATTTAGTATTGCCCTAATGATTAGTGAGGTCGAGAACCTTTTCATGTACCCATTAATATTATGTAAGTTTTGAATATCCATGCAAATCTTCTGCCTATTTTTTTAAAATCAAATTGTATTTTCTGCTATTGAGTTACACGAGTTCTTTATATATTTTGGATATTAAACCCTTATCACGTTTATGATTTGCAAATGTTTTTACCCATTGATAGATTGCCTTTTCATTTTGTTGATGGTTTCCTTTACTTTAGAAGCTTTTTAGTTGGATGTAGTCTTACTTGTTTATTTTTATTTTTGTTGCCTTTGCTTTTGATGCCAAATTCTCCTTATTCCCACTGCTCCTCAAAAAAAAAAAAAAAAAAGGAAAGGAAAGGAAAGGAAAAATCACTAAGATCAAATTCAGGGAGCTTACTACCTGCTTTCGTTCAGAAGTTTTACATTTTCAGGTCTTTAATCGATTTTGAATTGATTTTTGTGTAAGTCAGTGGTTCAGTTTCTCATTTTCTTTTCATTTTTTTCTTTCTTGCCTTCTTTCTTTCTTCTCTCCTTTCTTCCTCCCTCCCTCCCTTCCTTCCTTCTAGCATATGGCTCTCCAGTTTACTGGAGATTATCCTTCCTCATTGTATATTCTTAGTTTCTTTGTCATAAATTAATTTACCATACAGTGTGGATTTATTTTTTGATTCTCTATTCTGTTCCATTCATTTATGTGTCTGTTTTTATGCCAATACCATACTCTTTTAGTATAATTTGACATCAAGAAGCATGATGCCTCCAATTTCTTCTTCTTTTTTTCTCCAGACTACTTCAGCTATTCAGGGTCTCTGTGGTTCCATCAAATTCTTCATTTTTTTTATTTTGGTAAAAAATGCCCCTGGAATTTCAGTAAGAATTGCATTAAATTTGTAGATCACTTTGAGAAGAATGAACATTTTAACAATATTGATTCTTCCATAGCATGAGCATAGAATATCTATTTATTTGTGTGTGTTTTTTCAATTTATTTAATCAGTGTTTCATAGTTTTTAGTGCACGGGTCTTTCAGTCCCTTGGTTAAATGGAATCTTTATATTTGAATGATGAAATAACCAAGGGATAATAGGCAAGAAGGAATGGACTAAATAAAGCACTTACTTTAGGATAGCAATTGGTTAAAATAAAATTTCAAACAGAGGAAGAAAATTTATTCTCATTGAATTCAATCTCTAAATATAAAATCTTCATTTCAACCATACCCATTTCTTTGAAATGACTCTTGAAACTCTTGCTAAATTTTCTGTATTAAAATACGGGGAGTGAACCACTAGAGAATGTAATTTTAATAAACACTTTAGATGATTCTTATGCATACTACAATATGAGACCTATTGACATAATCTTATAGATTCTTACTTATTTTTCCCTACCTTACTCCCTCCCAGTTTGACTCCACTTCCAAATGTACCCAGCTCTGAGGAACTATTTTATTGTTTTAAAAGCTCTCTTTCATATACATGCATTCAACATTTTGTTCTTTTGCTTCATCCTCTCATGAAATGTAAATCAATGTCACCAGCCTTGTCTTGCTGATACGTGTGATCTCATGGATCTCATTGCAGGAGTTTCCATTTGGGAAGCTAGAAGTCATTAATGAATTGTGGTAGACAACCCATTGCATTCTCAGAAATCCTTTAATCTATTATGCTCATTTTTCATAAATTTTTAATACAAAAGCATGTCCATTGTCTTTAGGCCTTCTCTTCTCTGCACCTTTTCTTTCCCTAAAAGTTCTATGCTTGGTTGTAACCCTAAAACTTATCTCCTTCTGCATGAAATACTCAACCCTGTCCTTTCCTGGCTTGCAGTTACTTACATTTCATATTCACTTTAATATCCCCTCTGTATGAAATCTTTCCTGACCTCCTAAGATAGACTTTGCCACTCAGTTTTTTGAGACAATATTAACATTTCTATAATAGCACTACATTTCATATTTCAACCTAGGACACTTTTGAAAGTGAAATGTTTATCTAACAAAAATTACATTATCTGATAGGTTAAATTGGGGCTGTCCTGAGAAAATTATGATGTGTAATTCATCTATTTATAACTCATATTTCTATTTACATGATTGTTTTCTCCTAATAAGATACTCATTGAAAGTGCAATATTTATCATTTTACCCCAATGTTTAGTATAGTCCCTGGCACCTCATCCCTGGCTGGTTGAGTGAGAGAATGAATGAAAGTTGAATCTATAAATGACATACAAATGAAAAGTACAGAAACCCAGGTACCCTGTGAATCAGACTGGTGCAGTTTTCTCAATTTCTATCCATCTATTTCATTGCCCCTCTGTGCTCTGGCACATGACTCATTCTGTTCATTTTTCATCATTTTGTTTTTGTTATTCTCTGCTAAGCTGGAGATCAGGAATAAAAAATATATATAATAAGAGATAGCTTTTAAATATCAAATAAAATGTTCTTTTCCTGAGGGTCTTCATAACATTGATTATTTCCTTACTTTTTTTCTCCTCTGCCAAATATTTTAGGAGATGACTAAAGATATTTTCCCAAAAGTTAGTATATGTAAATTTGTTTTTTCTTTGCTTGTTTTGAAACAAAGTTATCTAAAAATATTCTGGGGTCGGAAAAAATGGCGGCGGAGTAAACAGACGCGTCTGGAGCTTTGTCGCTGGGCAGAAGGAGAGAGAGCGGCTGAGAGTCACACTGGGAGTGTTTGGTGGCAAGTTAAGAGCCAGTTATCCTCCAGGAGAAGGCGGGGAACTGCTGGACGGGGCTCTCCCAGCCGGGCAGCCCCACTGCCAAGGGGTTTTTGCCCGCCGGAGCCCCCAGCACGAACGCGGAGACCGCGCCATCTTTCAGAGGGAGGTAGATGTCTGCAGCCATCTGAAGCCGGCAGCTGCACACACATCAAGCAGCTGGGGACCCGGGGACCCAGAACTCCGCTCTCCAATCCACACGGACACGCAGCGGACTCAGAGATCCATGGAGCACACGGTGAGGTCAGACTGCTCCTGGGATAAAGGGGAGGTCTGGAAGCTGCGGCTGACGGAGGCACCAGCCGAGCAGCCTGGGACACAGAGCACGGCTTTCCAGGCAGCACAGACGCGCGGGCAGCGGATTCAGAGATCCGCGCAACGCGAGGAAGGGTCAGATTTCGCCCGGGTCGGGGTGAGGTCTCCTACCCCCGCACAACAGAGATGCTTACGCCTTGGGAGCCTGGCTTCGGGAAAGCTGCCACTGGAGAGGTTCCCAGAGGTGGTCTGGCGTGATCCCTAAGTGTGGAGGCAAACCCTCTGAGCTGCTGACGGAGGAGAGCTCTGGAAAACGACTTTTTTTCTGTTTTTTTTTTTTTCTATGTTTCTTTTTTTCTTTCTAGGGCAGAAGGACAGCCTGGGAGTATTACAGTGTCCCGGCTGCAAACGCCCCACAAACTGGCTTTGAGAACCACAGAGTAGCAGGATCTGAGCACAGCCTAGAGAGGTCCCCTGCTTTGTCTCAGAGATCAATTCTGAAACACTGCCACCCAGTGGATGACACACAGAATATTAGTGGAAGTGAAGGACCATCCTAATTTTTTTTTCTTTTTTTCCTTTTCCTTTTTTTCTTTCTTTTCTTTTTTTTTTTTATTTTTCATTTTCACATATTTTAATTAAAAGACTATTTTTTTTTCTTTCAGCATCAATTGATTTTTCCTTTTTAACTATTGCATTTTTGTTTTGAACTAGTATTATTATTTAATATTAGTACTTTACTTCTTGGAAAAAAAAGTGTCATTTTGTTTTCTATTTATTTTATTTCGGGATTAGAGTTCTACATTCTATTTTCATCTTTCCTTTAGTATAATATTACTCCAACTCAACTCTACCTTTATGCCA
>PVJN01036357.1:0-22828 GCA_004026805.1 Lasiurus borealis | reverse complement strand
CTCCAACACACAAGATGACTGCCCCCATCTGGTCAAAAGATCCTGTCCCCATGTGGACACAAGATGGCCACCACAACATGGCCAGTAGAGGAAGGCAGTTGGCAGGGATGAGTCCTGCAAGGAAGGGCAATTGTGGGTGATCAGGCCAGCAGAGGAGGGCAGTTGGAAGGGACCAGGCTTGGCCAAGGAGAGCAGTTGGAGGTGATCAAGCCTGCAGGTGCAGGCAGTTAGGGGTGACCAGGCCAGCAGAAAAGGGAAGTTGGGGGTGATCAGGCCTTCAGGGAAGGGCAGTAGGGGGGGACCCAGGCCTGCGGGTAGGGCAGTTAGGGGCACACAGGCTGGCACAGGAGTGGTTAGGGGTGATCAAGCTGGTAGATAAAAACAGTTAGGGGCAATCAGGAAGGCAGGCAGGTAAGCAGTTGGGAGCCAGGAGTCCTGGCTTGTGAGAGGGATGTCCCACTGCCCGTTTAGACCTAAACCGGCATTCATACATCCCTCAAGGAGTCCCAGATTGGAGAGGGAGCAGGCTGGGCTGAAGGACAACCTCTCCCCATCTCCCCACCCTCCCCACCCCCGCCCCATGCACGAATTTGGTGATAAGGGTGGTCATGGGTGTCAACAGAAGAAATGTCATAATGAATTCAGATTGGTAAATTAAAACAGGTGATTTACTAGATTTCTTTGAACAAAAAGGGCCCATGATTTCAGAGTTCAATGTTTAGCACTTGTAAACATTGGTAAATATTTGCAATTATTATTTTTACCATTACTGCTACATTGTTCATTCCTGTGCTGACATGTGATATGTGGATATAGCAATTAGCTTTACAAACATAAAAAGATTCAATTCAATTTTTCTAATTAACTCTTTTTTTATTTTTTCAGGGAGAACAAGATGTATCATAAGAAAGAAAGTAAAATATAATTAATTTTTAAAATAAAGTTATATATAAAGATCACTGGCATTGATATATATCTCCAAATACTAAATATCATCATAATTCTTTATCTCCACTAAAGGAATCTTCTTATTTTATTGGTATTCTAGAACCTTGGCAATAAACTTTACTCACTTTTCTGGGTATGCAACATTTAATGAGTCAATTTTTGTTTTCCCTCAGATAAATATATATCTGTAAACTTATTTTAATTAATAATAGGTTTGTATTTGTCCTTAGTTTTATGATGTATAATCTCCACCAAAAATTGGGATTTATAACATAGCTTACATACTCCTTTCCTAATCAAGATTGTATATCCACACATAAATGGTTATTTTAAATGGTAGGCCTAGTCAGCTCATCTAAATATAGACTGTGGGTCTCAGATGCTAGAGCAATCACTCAGTATGAAAAATACCCAAAAGACTTCTCATCCCAGAGGTTATTCCTTGAGTTTTTTATATAAATATTGATGGACATTAGAGATGACTATATATATATGCATCTCTTTCTTCTCTGAATTTTTATAAGATAAACATGACTATCTTGCCTAAGAATATCACTAGGAAGAAACGTCTGCTTTTTTATGTTCCCAAAGATTTTGAAAAATCATGCATCTGAAAGGTAAATTAGAAAGGTAAAAATTGGGGTTCTGGACTTAGAATCCCAGGACTTTAAACACACTTTATGTATTTATTAATGATGTGACCTTGGAAAAGTCCTTCAGTGCTTGAGTTCCCTTCTGTGTAAAATTGGGATACTAACAATAGCTACTTTATATAGTAATGGTGACCGTTAGATTGGATAATCTACATAAAGGGGTTAGAATAGTTTTTAGGAAAATATTTAGTACCTGTAAACATTGACAAATATTTGCAATTATTATTTTTGCCATTATTGCAATATTGCCCATTCCTGTGCTGACATGTGATATGTTCTCTGTTTAAATATGCTGATATTTTTGGTGTGATGGTTACACACAAAGACAGGCATTGGAAATGAAGAAAATCTCTCAGTCTCACAAGGCTAACCACAGTGGTTGCACCTTCACATTGTTAACAAAATAACCATTAAAAAATATCTCTCTCTTTGAGATTCATTAAAAACCACATCATCTCTTCTATGGATTTGCCTTTTGATGAAAATTTTTTCTCATCTGAGTTGTCTAGAGAGAGAAAGAGAGAGATAGAAAGGGAAAGGAGGAGAAAGCGAGGTGGGAGAAAAAGGGAGGAGATAGTATGAAGGAGAATAGATTGAAATATTTTTTGATCTACATATTAATAATATATTATCATTGCCTCACCAGTGTGCTCAGTGGTTAAGCTTCAATCCATACACCAAGATGTTACCTGTTCAATTCCCTCTCAGTGCACATGCCTGGGTTGTCGGCTTGATCCCCCAGGGAGTATGCAAGAAAAAATGTTCATGTTTCTCTCTCATAGTTGTTTGTAACTCTCTCTCCCTCTCCCTTTTCTCTCAAAAAATAAAACATAAAACATATATTAAATAATAATAATAAATATAATAATGTGATAATGGGTCCTACTTCCTTATTAAGGGCTGGAATATTTGAAAATAATTTCAATTAACTCAAGGGGTGACAGAGATCTTGACATACAGTTTATTTTTCCATCTACCTAGTGGTGTGACAAACTCACATGAAAGTCAGAGCCATGCAGATTCTGGATTTTAGTAGTTCTTTTTCAATAAATAGCATTTATTATTCATAACTTGGAAACTTCCTAAGATTTATAGTCAAACAGTCTTCATAAGCATAGTTGGTGCCTTTGCAATCTATGGCATTTGATTACAAACTTAACTAATTAAATTAATGTTTCATAGTCCTGGCAAATAATTTTACATGTCAGTTATTTTTTTTTAAGAAAAGCAATTTTATTTTATGATTTGGGCTATATTAAAAGTAAGAACTGGTGTTATTTTTTGAAAGTTTATATTATTTATTAGAGAATATGAAAAGTAGTCACTCTGTAGAAAGCTTTCAATAATAGGTATTGAATAATTATGAATCTGATATTCCTCAATGACTTTCTTGTTCTGAATGAGAATAGCCAATACTCTGAACTTTTTTCTTCTATGACTCTATTTTATGATCCTTGAGATTTAATGCTTCCTAAGATATGAATATTATTATAATTTTAGCATAATATTAATTTTCACATTAATCCAACCATTATCTTCAAGAGTTCAAATGAGGGACAGATGAATAAAACTTTTTTCTTTATTGTAAAAAAAATAGGCCAGATGAACATATTTTATGAAAACAAGAATAGGAGTCTTTATGCTGGCTCCAGTTATATATCATTCTATCATTCAACCCATTTGTTCATCACAGAAAGGAATATTAATTCTCTCCAGTATTATAGCCACTTTTGTGAAAAGATAAAAAGTTATATTTGGGATTTAAGAATTTATTATCAAGTTAGAATGGCAAAAACTGTATATATAGTACAGTTAAAAGTTTGAAACTCATATACATCAATTATGTGAATATAGCAATTAGCTTTACAAAAATAAAAGAGTCAATCCAATTTTTCTGATTAACTTTTTATTTTTTCAGGGAGAACAAGATGTCTCATAAAAGAGAAGTTGTTTGCCCATATGCAGTTAGTTCTTTAGTAATTTTTCTCAAAATATTTTATTCTCCTTCTACCTCATCATGCCAAATTAATGATTAGGACTTGAATAAGAAGATAGATTACTCATTTTCTACTATTACTTACATTCTTTTTTCTCTGTTTTCTATATAACAGACTTTGACTACCTCTCTATAACAACATCCAACTATACATCCACTCCCCTCATTGCATTTCTGCTCACTGGAGTCCCAGGATTAGAAGACTTCCAAATCTGGATCTCCATCCCTTTTAGCTTTATGTACCTTTTGGCTGTGATAGGCAATGGCCTGGTTATTGCAGTGGTGGCCTGGGACAGGAGTCTCCATGAGCCCATGTATCTATTCCTGGCCATGCTGGCACTCAATGATGTCCTTCTTTGTACTGTCACAGTGCCCAAAATGCTTCGCATCTTCTGGCAGGGCCCTTCCCCATCAACATTTCCTGCATGTCTCACACAGATGTTTTTTGTTCATGCTCTGTTCCTCTCTGAATCTGCAATTCTACTGGCCATGGCTTTTGATCGTTATGTGGCTATCTGTGCACCACTCCATTATGCAACCCTATTTACAGGTTCTCTCATCAGCAAGGTGGCCTTGGCTCTGGTGTTTCGAAGTGTGGCTGTAGTTACTCCCGGTGTCCTTCTCATTCTTCGTCTGCATTTCTGCCGGAGCAATATTATCCACCATACCTACTGTGAGAACATGGTCATTGCCAAGTTGGCCTGCAATAGCATTGCCCTTAATAGCATTTATGGGCTCACTGCAGCTCTCCTTACCACAGGCCTGGACTTTGTTCTCATATCCCTGTCCTACTGGGTGATCCTGAAAACAGTCTTTAGACTACCATCTAGAGAAGCCCAGACAAAGGCTTTTGGAACCTGTGGAGCTCATATATGTGTCATCTTGATATTCTACACTCTGGCCTTCTTTTCCTTCTTTACCCATCGCTTTGGAAAACATGTGCCCAGGCACACCCTAATTCTCTTGGCCAACCTCTACTTACTGGTGCCACCTACCATGAACCCTGTTGTTTATGGGGCAAAGACTAAACAGATAAGGATGAAACTACTGTTGCTCTGTAACCATTCAAAATGATCCAAGGGTTACAAAGCAATGAGAACAGAGAGTCCAGGATGGAGGACTAAGCTTAAATGTCATCTGAATTAATCTGGACAGATCATTCTCCAAGAAGATCTAACTTCTGAATAGAGCTTGAAATCTTCATATTTCCAAGAGCTAGCTCCCTAACACTGGGGAACGGGAAACTAAAGGAACCATTCAGGTTCCATCAAGAAATATCTCAGCATATTAAGGTAATAAACAGTGAAATATCACTATAACAGCATAGGGGATTTGGGTATCTTTTTTATAATACATAAAGACGCTTCTGTATCAGTTTGCTATAGACAGGACAAAATGTAAACTTCATAAATTCAAGGATTGATTCCGATCCTAAACTTATCATTACATTCAGAGGGCCCAAAATATACAAATAAATATTTCTTTACTAGATAAAAACCTTAGCTAATCAAATAATAAGTGCTAATGATTCCAAAGTATTTAGTTTCTTTTCTTTTCAGAAATCATCCCCTAAGCTTCCAAAAGATATCTCCTTCAATATCTCAGTTTAATGAAAATATTTTGCTGTTGCACGTAATAGAAATTTACCCTGATTAGGTTAAGTAAACAAAAAAGTAGGTTCTGAGTAATGTCATGACATCCAAGGATAATTAGAAGATCTATTACTGAGGAAGGACAAAAGCCAAGTTGCTATACGGCCTCAACAGCAGGAAGCATGAACTTGTCTAATGGATTTGTTGATACTATTCTGTCCCTCCTGCAGTGATTATGGCACAAGAAATATAATTGTCCTATATTGGGTCAGGTTGCTAGACCTGTATCAATCAGTTATATCCCTTCATATTCTGACTTATTAGGAATGAAACTGTGGCAGAGCAATTCTCAAAAGGAGAATTTTTGGCAAATAGTCCGGATTATGTTCACTGGTATCATGTGGCTCTTTTATATAAGCACATGCAATTTTCCTTGTTTAGTTCTTCCGACACCAAACATTCTTGCTAATTGCATTCTACAGCACTTGGCACATTATCATCTGTAAACCTGTCTGCTATAATTTCTGCAGTATAATCCCCTTTCCCTTCTCCTCTTGAGTAATAAAAGAGCTAAATTAGTTCCTTGGCCTCAGACAACGAAAAGGGAGATCATAAATATAGTGTAAATATATGCATGATCTAGTGGTTGAATTAATTAGATTGAATGCCTTGAAAATACTTTATATTATTCTCTTTATAAATACATATGGTTCTATATACTTATTCAAAGATGAAAACTAAATAAAGGGGAAAAAGAAGACTTTTATACCTTTCAACATTTGCATAGATCATAATAATAAGTACTATACTATGTGTCTGCCCTGTACTTTTGGAGTAAATTGGTCTATTTCCTGAAGCAAAAAAAAGTACTGTGTTCTCACATCTTATTCTAGCTACTGTTGGAACTGTGCTTCAAACAGTTTATTACCTGTAAGAACCAGCGTTATGCTTTATGTAGAAAGGCATTTAATTATTATTGAATATATAAATGATAAATGAATGAAGAGTAATGAAATGAATCATTAAATAAAGAATGACTAGTAGGGTGTATTTGTTGTGCTTCTTTTTTTATCTTGAAAAAAAATTTTTCCTGTCATGAGCCCACATTTCATATAACTTAACATTTTTATTTCAAAATTTAGGCATATAGAATTTCCAAGTACCTATTTCTGCTCTCTGGTTTTAATTCAAGTGTTTGTTCCCACGCCTCTTTACCCTATTTCTAGATTCTATTTCTAATTACCGCTCTCCTTTAGCACATTCACCTTGATGAAAGAGATAACAACTAAAAAAAAAGACAACTGTGAATATAAAAATCAGATATTTACTGTAATAAATAAAATTGATAGTAAAAAATGACATTTTGAGAACACAAAACATTATCATTAGCTGTACATTGTTTGTATAAATAACATTTAACTATTTATAAACATCTTTAAATTAAGACCTTAAGATACACAATATGCTTTTAACCTATGGATGCTGAATACATCATTGCTAGTATTTATGCTCCAAAAATGAAAGTTTTATCAAAATTTTGACAAAATATATTTTATGTATCCAATTAGTCAACTTTATGACTTGCTGTTGAATAAGTTTTGTAGCCAGTCTAATTCATCCAAGCTTTCATTCATAACTTTCCCTCAGCTCTGCATACTCCTGTATTGACTGATCATTACTCCCACCACACACTATGATTCTTTAATTAGACTGGTTTCAGTTCTTAAAACTATTAAAACAACATTTTAAAAGTCACACTGCTGCCGTAGCTGGTTTGACTCAATGGATATAATGTCAGTCTATGGACTGAAAGGTCCCAGGTTTGATTCCAGTCAAGGGCACATGCCTGGATTGCTGGCTCAGTCTCTAGTGGAGGGGCATACAGGAGGCAACCAATCAATGATTCTCTCTCGTCATTGATGTTTCTTTCTCTCCCTCTCCCTTCTTTGAAATCAATAATATATATATATATATATTAAAAAAAAAAAAAAAGAAAGTCACACTGGTTCTATAATAAAAAGTTAACATAAATATATATATAAAGCCAGTGACCCAGAACAATAGAACGACCCATTGCTATGATGCCCACTGTGGCCTGCCAACTGGCTGATCAGGGGCAGAGCCAGTGGCCAGCCTCCTCAAGCTCCTTCCCCAGCCGACCCCATCCCTATTGGCCGCCCCTACACTGAATGAGGGCCCTGGCCAGCCAACTTTCTTCGTCCCCTCCCCCTCCGGCCAACCACACCCTTAATGAGCTTCCACCACTGAGATTGGCCCATAGCCCCTCCCCCCAGCCAGCCCCACCTCCTATTGGCCCCTACCCCATCAAGAAAGGGGCCAGATAGCCAACCTCCTGCTGCCTCTCCCCCTGGCCAGCCCCACCCCCAGTTGGTTCCCCAACTCTGATTAGAGGTGGGGCCAGCCAACCACCCACAGCTCCTTCCCCCCAGCTGGTCTGGCCTCCAATTGGTCCCCACTCCATTGGTCCATGGCCTCTCCCCTCAGCCAAGGTCACCTCCATTGTGTTTCCCACTCCAATTGGTGGCCAGGCTGGCCAGCCCATCTCCTGCAGCCATTTCCCCCAGCAGGCCCAGCCCTGATCTGCCTCAATTGGGGCTGGCCTGGCTGGAAACCACCTCTAAAATATATATATATTACAAAATTCATGCACAGAGGGGGGGTGGCCTGCACACTCTCCAATCTGGGACCCCTCGGGGAATGTCCAACTACCAGTTTAGGCATAACCCCCTGTAGGATCATGCCTAAACAGGTAGTCAGACATCCCCCTCACAATCTGGGACCTCTGGCTCATAACTGCTCACCTGCCTGCTTGCCTGATCACCTCTAACTGCCCACCCCTACTGGACTGATTTCCCTTAACTGCCCTCCCATTTACTTGATCACCCCCAAAGGCCCTCCGGCCAACCTGTTTCCCTCCCAAATGCTCCCCCCACCTGTCTGCTTGCCCCCAATTGTCCCCTCTACATGCCAGGTTGCCTCCAACTGCCCCCCCTGCCAGCCTGATCACACCTAACCGCTTCTGCCTTGCCACCATGGCTCTCAGAAGGTCTCCCAGTGTAATTAATATATTACCCTTTTATTAGTATATATAGAGGCCTGGTGCATGGGTGGCAGCTGGCTGATCTGCCTGAAGGGGGTCCCAGATCAGTGAGGGTTCCCACTAGAGGTGGTGCTAACTTGGGCAAGGGGCTGGAGTAGTTTGCAGGCTGGCCATGCCCTTATTGAGGTGATGGTTCTGGCTGGGGATGAGGTGGTTTTGGGCAAGTGGTTTATGGCCATTTGCAGGTTGACCATGCCCTCACAGGATGAGGGTCCCCACTCAGGGATGTGGCTGGCCTGGTGGTGGGTCTGAGGGCCGTTTTCAAGCTAGCCCACTCCCCCTTTGGGGTGAGGGTCCTGGCTGGGCGGCAGGGACGGCCTGGGTGAGGAGCTGTGTAAACTAAGTAATTCTGACCAACCATATGTCCCCAATGAAAATAGTTTTTATTTTATAATGAGCCAGATTCCAGAGAAGAAATTATTTGTTTTTTCCTCTCTTTTTTGATCTCTAATAAAAATTGGGGAGATTGACTCTGAAAACTGAAGCTTCTGCTCTGGCAGATGTCAAGGTCCCCCTGGAAAAAAAGCTCCACGGAGCCCTTGAGTCCTTTTCTTGGCTCCTCAGAGGCTGCAGCTTTAGAACTATTAATATAGTTAAGGTTAGCTGAAAAAAGCAGGGAACCAAATAAAAACAGGCCAGGAGCTCTGTTGATACATGGCAAGTAAGGTAAAAAAATTAACACAAGCATCTCAATATCTCCCTTCATCACCAGATGAAGGAGCAGGAGGTCCTGGGTACCTCGTTAAGGCCAAAAGGATCCGAAAACAGAAAGACACAGGAAGATTGAAATGAGTGTCTAGTAGGGCATGAGGGAATGATGGGGTAACTATTAGGATCTTCTATAAAGGAAACATAGTCATTTTATTACACCTTTTACTTATATTTCTCAATTCAAGGTCTGAATCAACTGCGATATTTCTTAAACCACAGATATTAATTTGTTTTTAGACTTTTCTTTTTCCCAGCAGCTGTAGAGTCTGCACATCTGGTCTTGCTTCTAGGAAAGACCTGTCATACAGTTGAGGTTTTCTAAGGATAACTAACACCAGTGAAAAAGATGCCCTGTTGAGTCAGCCCTAGAGCAAGGTACACACATCAGCATTTGGTGTTTGTAAAAGAGATCCAAAGATAAGCAAGCTTACTTAACATATTCATCAAGGAGCTGAGAAAGAGGAACTCTGGGCTGTGAGACAGAAAAAAGCTCCTGGGAGAAGAGGGGTTGTATGAGTTTACTCTTTTCTGGTTTCCAATTCTCAGGAATGTTACCTGTACACCTCAAGTCTGAAGCACCTATTCTTGCTAAAGTGAAAAGCAGAAGCATTGTGATCTATTGAAGAAAAACTCTATTCTTCTAATAAAACAGGAACAAAGAAGAATAAATTCCAAGCAAGTTTGTATCCTTGTGGCTTCTGGAGAAATAGACTGAAAGATGGCGCTCCAAATAGAAATGAGGCCCTCTGAATCCTGTGTTTTATTACACCCTACTACATAAATAATCTAAGAATATCTGAATTACAAACTCAGGCTTCAGTTACTAAGTCTAGAAGAAAGTGAAGACTCCAAAAATGGTGAGTCTATGGTTTGATGAGTATGGAAAGAAAGTCTTTGTACAAAACTAATCCTCCTGACATATTAGGTTTATACTATGGGCTAAGTAATCTTAATGCACAATGAATGTTAAATTTCACAGTAAACATATTGATTGCTGTTTTGCATTTCTAAAATTGCATAATTTATCTTTAAACTTATTCTTAAAATTGGTAAAATTTTGTCAGGTTTGGTCCTCTTTTAAATGGAATATTCTCTCTCTTTTTGTACTGTTCTACTCAATTCTTTTTTTCTTTTTTTTTCTTTTTTTCCCTCTTGTTTTTCTAGGAATTATTGTTTATGTTCTTTGAGAATTCTTAATTAAAAGTTTATTTATTTATTTTTATCACCCACATAATAAAAGCAATAGTGTATTAATTTACTACAAAGTCCACAATAGAAATTATGCCACAGATGGCAAATGTTCTGATATTTTATAATGTTGCTTTGAACTTCATTTAATATTTACATATTAATATCTAGTTTCTAAACTATTTTATTTGCTGAACTAGAGGTATTATTCAAAATAAATCTTGACCTATACAAGGTGAGGCAAAAGTAGGCTTATAGTTATTAATATGTAAATAATACAATAATAAATAATAACAGAATAAACTCCATGTCTGGAGTAGTCACAATTGTAAATCTACTCTTTCCCCACCCTGTATACATTAAGCCAAATTCCTATGTCAGTACCAAATAATTTTAGGTTACCTCTTTGTCTTTCATTTTATTTATTTGCAAATTAGAAAATATTTTCTATGCTTAGTGGTTGCTAACTCCAAAATTGAGTGACATATTTATTTCTTCTCCCATGGCAATCTCTAGGCTTTACTATGTCAATTCTTTTACACTCTGATCAACACCTGAAGTAGATGTTGAGGATCACACATCTGAGAAGATGTGCATCTTCTATATATTTCCTAACAGAGATGGACTTTTTTGTGCAATCATCTCTTTGTTCTATCAAAATAAATGCAGGGAACACAGTGAATAATGTTATTATTAACTATGTATAGTGCCAGGTGGGTACTAGACTTATCAGGGATCACTTTGTAAATCATATAAATGTCTAACCACTATGTTATACACCTGAAACTAATATAATATTGAATGTCAACTATAATTGGAAAAATGATAGAATCTGCTATTTTTATTTTTGCAGACTCTCTACTACCTTAATTTTCATCTCTTCTTTTTTTGTTTTAATTTACATATTTTCTTGGTTTAATTTATATGTGTAATTTACAATGTACCACTATAATTGTTCTTATATATCTGGTTCTAAACCATCCTCAGAGTTAATAGTGGGACTTGTAAGCATAGCATAGCTTAGCTATACATTGCTAAATCCCGCACCCTTCCAAACTTTGTAGTCTAAACTTGTTAGGTGGAAAGATTGGAAAAAATAAAAGATGTTTGAAGAAGGAAGAGAATAATTATTGCCTGGTTTGAAAATAGTTACTAGCCATGTAAGGGTGGCTCCTAACTTTTGCTCAGTCTGAGGAGATAGATGCAGACTGTGTCTAGATTTAGAATCTTTTGCTGTAACTCTTATAGCTCTCATTCCTTGGAAAAACAGCCTAAAATATGTACAATTAAAATTCTATATCAATGCATGCTAATTTATATGGCATAGTGGACAGTCAAATAAAATATTCTGTTGTTCTTTTAATTCTACAATGCCATTGCCATTTAAATATATTTCACAAATAGCTCTGGGCAAATTAATTTTAAACTAGAGTGATGAAGTTAAGGTTTCAACCTTCTATTATGAACTTGATTTAGTTTACAATTTTCTCTTTATTTTAAAGGTTCAGAATGCTTCAGAATCAAAACATAGCATCTTATCTATGAATCCCCTGACTCATACAAATGGAATAAATATCTCTATCTATTGGCTAATAAAACTGCTTGTTTGTATAACTTCATTGCATTAATCACATAGAATTTAATCATTGACTTGTAGCAATTTCTCTCCTACTACAAAGTTCATATCTAAAGTTAAATATTGGGCCCTATTTATCATTTTATCCTTAGGGTCTAAAATATTGTCAAGCATTTCATATAAATTAATAAATAAAGCTATAATTAATTAAGTGGGCAAGTAAATATGAAAGAATCTATACAACTGAATGCAGCCAGGAGTTTTCATCATGTCATTGACAAATAATACCAATTTTCATCCCAGTATCTTTCTTCTCCTTGGTATTCCAGGGATGGAATCCATTCACAGTTGGCTCTCAGTGCCCTTTTGTCTAGTTTACCTAAGTGCTCTCCTGGGAAATTTTTCTATTCTATTTATTATTGGAATAGATTCCAACCTGCATGAACCCATGTACTTCTTCTTCTGTATGCTCTCCATGGCTGACTTGATCATCTCCACTACTGCTCTGCCCAAAATCCTCAGCATTTTTTGGTTCCATGACAGGAAGATCTATTTTGAAGCTTGCCTTGTACAAGTATTTCTCATTCATTCACTATGCAGCATGGCCTCAGGGTTTATCTTGGCCATGGCCTTTGACAGGTATGTGGCAATCTGCAATCCTCTGAGACATTCTACTATCCTGACACCAAGAGTCATCAAGAACTTGGGGCTGACTATTGTCTTCCGTGGGGCTTTGCTTTTTAGTCCTCAACCCTTCATGCTTCGGTGGCTTTCCTATTGCAGAACTAATATCATCCCTCACACATACTGTGAATTTATGGCTTTGATCAAGCTTGCCTGTGCAGAAACCAGGATCTACAGAATATATAGCCTAACTGCTGCCTTCCTTACTGGGGGTTTAGATTTCATATTAATTCTATGTTCCTATATTGTCATCCTTTACACTGTTTTCCATCTTCCATCCAAGGCTGCTCGACTCAAGACCTTGGGCACCTGTGGATCCCATGTGTGTGTAATCTTAGTAGCCTATACTCCAGCCTTTTTCTCTTTCCTTACTCATCGATTTGGACACCATGTGGCTCCTCACATTCATATAATTGTGGCTAACATCTACCTGCTTATACCCCCTATGGTGAACCCAATGATCTATTGCATAAGAACCAAGAGGATCAGAGACCGATTTCTTCAAATTTTGACTTCTCACAAATTATAAAATACCTAACTCTTCCCTTAACACATTTTTAAGACTTAGGGGCGGTGGGGTAAGGAGGAGGGGATAAGGAGGGAGAGACATTAACCCTTTTTATAGAAGGCTGAATTCCTACATTTTCTATTTGTAATCTGTAAAGTACTGTATTAGTAAGCATTGACTAGATTCAGTTCTACTAAAAAATATATGTATTTGCCTGATAATGCAATATATCCACTATTATGTAATCATATTTGCTATGTTTGTTCCCACAGTCTATTCTGTTTTGTTTTATTAGCTTTATCAGAGGTGGGTTATTGACTCATTATCTCTGACTATCTTGGATTAATTGCTGGAGAAGTTGTGGGTAGGGCTTCTGGGCTTCCCATGTGGATCACATTTCATTGTCATATAAGGTCTGGCCATTTGTTTATTCAGTCTCTGATAGAAAAATAATTATAAGAAAAAGTAGACATTTAATCATACTTTAAAATTTAAAACATCTCATTAAATTATGAAGCAAAATATTAATAAAGATAAAGATTTGAATAACATGATTAAAGGATATAGAAATCATTTTATATCACAACAAAGGCTATTCAAGCACACATATGACATTTGCAGAAATTGACCATATATTGTCACAGACTCAACAAAGTTCAAGAGATTGAAATCCTATAATCTCTGTTATTTTACTACAATAGGATTAAACAAAAAATAAAAAACAATGATGTGAAAGTGTTCCATTTATATCAAAATTTAAAAATTACACTTTTGAATTTCCAATTAATCAAAGGGAATTAAAAGTACAATAGATGAAATAATAATCCTGTGAGATGTAGTTCAAGTTGAGGTTAGATAGAAAACATAGATTTAAATATATATGACAAAGAAGAATATTAGCTATAAATAACAGCTAAACACGCATCTCAAGAATTTGGAGAAAAGGTATAAATTCATAAGCAAAGAGAAAAAAAGAAAGTAAATGATGATGATAAAAGAAAACACACAACATATACATACACTTAAGATAGTCAAATATTTGATAATCATAGAAACTGGCTGCATGTAGGTGCTATATAGCAACACTATAGATGTTGTAAAATCATTGTGTCACCCAGATGGATGTGGCTCAGCAATTGAGCATCAGCCCAGGAACCAAGAGATCATTGGTTCTATTACTGGCCAGAGAATATGCCCGGGTTGTGAGTTTGATCCCCAGTAGGGGACATGCAGGAGGCAGTTAATCAATGATTCTCTCACACCATTGATATTTCTACCTCTCTATCCATCTTCCTATCTCTCTCTGAAATCAATAAAAACATTTTAAAAAATGTTGTGTCTTTTTACTATATGTGGACAAAGAGAGGAAGCTGCAATAGATTTTAGAAATTATGGAAAGAGTCAAATAGGGGAGGGTGACTATAGACAACTATTTCAGGGGTATTGCTGTAAAATGAGTAAGGTAAACAAGGCAGTTGCTAGCAGATATGTGGATCAAGCTAGCAGATATGTGCATCATAATTTTATTTTGTAATAATAATTGATTATATCATTGTTTTCAATGGGTTTAATAATAGCTTATCACATGAAAATAGAAATAAAGCCACAGGAAGACAACAATGATTACCCATGAGAAGAATGCAAAATTGCCATACCAAAATATTTGATTTTCAAGATAGGGTAGGAGCCAAAACCGGTTTGGCTCAATGGATAGAGCATCAGCCTGCAGACTGAATGATCCCAGGTTTGATTTCGGTTAAAGGCATGTACCATGGTTGCAGGCACATCCCCAGTAGGGAGTGTGCAAGAGGCAGCTGATCGATGTTTCTCTCTCATCGATGTTTCTAGCTCTCTATCTCTCTGATTGGATCTTCTATTGATTCTTTTTTCTCAGTGATATTGGAATCTACATCACCAACTAAGACTAGGGTTGGGGAAGAGTGGCAGAGGTTTGGATTGAAAGAATATATAAAAATAATTTTATTTATTCTTTATTGATTAAAGTTTTACATATGTCTCCTTTTTCTCCTATTGGCCTATTCCCATCACTCTACCCCACCCCTCAGTACATGCCCACACTCCCTAGTGTCTGTTTCCATTCGTTATGCTTATATGCATACATACAAGTCCTATGGTTGATCTCTACTCCCCTCACCTTCCCCTGCCTTCATCAGTTTATGTTGTTCATTATATTCCACAAATGATTGAGATCATGGGATATTTATCCTTCTCCATCTGGCTTATTTCACTTAGCATAATGCTCTCTAGGTCCATCCATGCTGTTGTAAATAGTAGGAGTTCTTTATTTTTATAGCAGCATAGTATTCCATTGTGTAGATGTATCAGTTTTTTAATCCCCTCATCTGTTGATGGGCACTTAGGTTGTTTCCAAATCTTAGTTATTGTAAATTGTGCTGCCATGAACATAGGGATGTGTATACCCTTTCTGATTGGTATTTCTGATTTCTTGGGATATAGTTTTAGAAGTGGGGTCACTGGGTCAAATGGAAGTTCCATTTTTAATTTTTTGAGGAAACTCATACTGTTCTGCATAGTGGCTGCACAATCTGCATTCCCACCAGCTGTTCATGAGGGTTCCTTTTTCTCCACATCTTAGCCAGTATTTGTCATTTGTTGATTTGCTGATGATAGCCATTCTGACAAATGTGAGATGGTACCTCATTGTCATTTTGATTTGTATCCTTCACATGATTAATGACTTTGTACATGTTTCCATATGTCTCTTGGCCCTCTGTATGCCTGTTTTTGAAAAGTGCCTATTTAGATCTTTGTCCATCTATTTATTTGATTGTTTATCTTCCTTTTGTTAAATTGTATGAGTTCCCTATACATTTTTTAGATTACCCCTTATCAGAGATAACATGGCAAATATGTTCTCCCATGCAGTGGGCTTTCTTGTTGTCTTGTTGATGGTTTCTTTTGCTGTGTAGAGCTTTTTATTTTGATGTAGCCCTATTTGGTTTATTTTCTCCTTAGTTCCCAGTGCCTTAGGAGCTGTATGGTATGAGATATTTGCTATTTCATATTTTGCTACCTGTGGATTCCTCTAAGATTTTTATAGTTTCCCATCTTACATTTAAGACCTTCATCCACTTTGAGGTGCTATGCGTGCACGCACACATGTGTGTGTGTGTGTGTGTATGTGTGTGTGTGTGTGTGTATGTGTGTGTGTGTGTGTGGTGTGAAATCATGGTCTACTTTCATTTTTTGCACTTTTTGCTTGTCGAATTTTCCCAAGACCATTTATTGAAGAGACTCTCTTTTTTTTAACTAAATCTTTATTATTCAGATTATTGCACTTCTATTTTTTTCCCCTCCATAGCTTCCCTCCACCCAACTTCCACCATTCCCTTTACCCTTACCTCCCCCAGCATTGACCTCATCCATAGGTGTATGACTTTGTCCATTCTGTCCCTGCATCCCCCTCACTCCTTTCCCCCTAAGAATTATCAGTCCACTCCTTTTATGTGCTCCTGATTTTATAATATTCACTAGTTTATTCTGTTCATCAAAATTTTAATTCACTTAATTTTTAGATTCACTTGTTGATAGATATGTATTTGTTATTCCTAATTTTTATCTTTACCTTTTTCTTCTTTCTCTTCTTAAAGAGTACCTTTCAGCAATTCATATAATACTGGTAGGTGTTAATGAACTCCTTTAGTTTTTTCTTATCTGTGAAGCTCTTTATCTGCCCTTCAATTCTGAATTGTAACTTTACTAAATAGAGTATTCTTGGTTGTGAGTTATTGCTCTTCATCACTTTGAATATTTCTTGCCACTCCCTTCTGGCCTGCATAGTTACTGTTGAGAAATCAGCTGACAGTCGTATGGGTGCTCCCTTGCAGGTAATTAACTGTTTTTCTCTTGCTGCTTTCAATATTCTCTCTTTGTCTTTTGCTCTTGGTATTTTAATTATGATGTGTCTTGGAGTGGTCCTCTTTGGATTCCTTTCATTTGGGGTTCTGTGTGCTTCCTGGACTTGTAAGTCTACTTCTTTCTCCAGATGTGGGAAGTTTTCAGTCATTATTTCTTCAAATAGGTTTCCAGTATCTTGCTCTCTCTCTTCTTCTGGCACCTGCACAATTCTGATGTTGGTATGTTTGAAGTTGTCCCAGAGGCTCCTTACATTATCTTCACATTTTTGGATTCTTTTTTCTTTTTGCTTTTCCAGTTGAATGTTTTCTGCTTCTTTATATTTCAAATTTTCAACTTGATTCTTGCATTCCTCTAGTCTGCTGTTAGGTCTCTGTATAATATTTTTTATTTCAGACAGTGTATGTTTAATTTCTAGTTGGTCCTTTTTCATCTCTAGTTGATTCTTTTTCATCTCCTCTTGGGTCTCTCTAAATTTATCCATCTTTTCTAGGAAATTCTTGAAAAACTTTATAAGGGTGGTTTTGAACTCTATATCCAGTCATTTGTTTCCCTCCATTTCTTTTGTTTGTGATCTCTTCCCTTGTCTCGGCATTTTCACTATGCGGGGAGAACTTCTGTGTTGGATTCAGCCTTATGATATAAGACTTGCAAAACTGCAAAAGCCTCTCTGTTGAGCTTGAGAGCAGTGGAGTCTCAGGGCTTAATGGACCACCTTGCTTTCCAGTCAACCTTGCCCTACGTGGCCCTTGGGTCTCACGTGACTCTGGGTAATCACTGGAGTGATCCCTGTGTGCATGCACAGTGCCTTTAGACTGTTGCCTTTCTGGCTCCCCTGTGCTCCAGGACCATATGATTCTGGATTCCCAGGGTCTCACCCGAAACTGGAGTTAGAAGTGGTACAATATGTAGTCTCTGTCTCCTACCCACAAGCCAGCAGCACAATTAGCAGTCCATCCTCTACGCACAGTGGATGTGCACCCGCAGACTTCTGACCTTTCGTGGCTCCCCTAAATTTCCATGCACTTCTCCCTTTTCACAGTCCGAACTCCCCCTGTATGAGTTTCGGCCAGACCTGGGGTTCAATGCCGTAGGATAAAGGGTTCAGTGTACTTGGAATTCTCCCATCTCCCTCCTGCCAGAGGAAGCCAGCCAGGCAATCCGGCACCTGCTTTCTCTAAGCACACATCTCCATACCTCAGCTTTTTGCAGCTCCTCTGGGTCTCTGTGACCCCCTCTCTTTCCTTCAACCAGCTTTCCTGTGGTTCTGGATGGTGTCCATTCTGGCTTTTAGTTGCAGTTTTGAAATTGTGTGAGGCAGCAGTTTAGGTGCTCATCTATGCCACCATCCTGGATTCCCCCGTTCTGCTCTCTCTAGCTGAAGAGACTGTCTTGATTCCATTGTATGCCCTTGCCTCCTTTGTTAAATATTAACTGAACATAAAGAGTAAGAAATTAGAAGTCTTGCAGAGAGGAATGTGAAGAGCATTAAAAGCTGAAGCAAGAACATGACACAGGGTCTGAAAGGTAGTAAAAAAAAAAAAAAAGTATAGACTGGTTGAAACTCAAGGAAACTAAAAAAAATGAGCTGTGTAGCAGAAAGTGATGCCAAAAGGGTTGCAGGGACCAGGTTATAAAGATACTTACTGGTCATTTTGGATGTTGCAATTATAATCCATGAAGTTTACCACTATATATAAGAAAAATAGAGACTTTAATTCAGACATATCTTATTTTTAAAAAATTTTTTTAAAATATATTTTATTGATTTTTCACAGAGAGGAAGGGAGAGAGATAGAAAGTCAGAAACATCGATGAAAGAGAGACATCGATCAGCCGCCTCCTGCACACCCCATACTGGAGATGTGCCCGCAACCAAGGTACATGCCTTTCACTGGAATTGAACCTGGAACCCTTCAGTCCGCAGGCTGATGCTCTATCCACTGAACCAAACCGGTCTCAGCCATATCTTATTTTTTATTCTTAGTAATGTAGGGGTTAAGTATATGAAATGTGGAACTAGGGATATCCAGATTTAGATTCTGGTATCACTGTTATTAGCTGTAAAATTGTACACAAATTATTTAATCTATTAGTCTCTTTATTTTCTGATCTATTTAGTGGTATTTATTTTTCCAAAGGCAACTGTGCAGATCAATGAGAAATGAATGTTAAGCTTTAAGCCTAGGGCAATGTACCTGATGACCTTACAGTACATAAATATAATCTTTTTCCTTCATCCTATGGTTTTATAATATTTGGCTGATATATTAAGCAAATATATTCCATATCAAAGCACTCAGCAGACCTTTGGGAAATAATAATGTCCTTATTTATTATCTTAAGGGATAGTTAATAGCAATTACTCTACCTGAATGTAATTTAAGTCTTGTAGCTTGGGAAAAAGACTCCATATCCCAGAGGACCATTGAGTCTCCTGCCACCTACATCCTTTAATCCGATATGATTAAGAATGGAGCAAAACCTAGCTCTTGTTCACAGTGCATACTACCTAGCAACTACTCCCTATAGAAACTGGTTCTCTGGATGAATCTCAGCTTTTAATTTGGGTAAGTTGGTACATATGCAAGACAGAAAAAGAGAAGAAAGGGCTACATCCAGACATCTACATTTATAGAATGATAAGACTCTCAAAAAAGTAATTAATGTGTACCTCTTTGTAAACCCTTAGTAAAGTTAAGTACTGTAGACTGGCCAGTGTGGCTCAGTGGTTGAGCAACAATCTATGAACCAGGAGGTTACAGTTCAATTCCTGGTCAGAGCACACGCCCTGCTTGATCATCAGTGTGGGGTGTGAAGGAGGCAGCCAATCAATTATTCTCTCTCCTCATTGATGTTTCTGTCTCTCTCTCCCTCTCCCTTCCTCTCTGAAATCAATAAAAATATATTTGTAAAGAAAATAAATATGTAGACATACAATATGACAAGAAGGTAAAATGGACCTTTTTTCCCCATAACTGATGTAAATGCAGCTACCTGTTGACAAGCTAAAGTATAGTGATTATTGGGCCATAAATACTCTAAATTAGAATTCAAATAAGTTTAAAGCTGTTTGACTAAAAAGGCTGTTGAGTCAGAGAAAGTCGTGATCAAAGAATCTATTTCTTTCCACTCAGCATTGAACTTGATTAAGCTACACTTGTGGGAGGAAGAAAATTTAGGACTAAGGTGAAAAAAAAAATTCTGTTTAATAAGGCAATCTGAAGACAAGCCATAGCCGATCATTACTTTTGATGTAGTTTATCTTCAAATAAGTTGAGCTACACTAGATTAGAGAGAGGAGAAAGTAGAGAAAGATTTTCAGACTAAATTTCATGGGACATAAAAATTTCTCCTGAATGTATTTTCTAAAAGAGGAGGATTGACATCTCTTTCTAGCTCTTCCATACCTAGATTTGGATTTCTGCCCTAAAGAAAGACTAATAATTTTGAAAGTAACCAAGGTATGTTATGATAAATAAAACTGAATGCTTTGTTTGTGCATTTAAATTTCAGCTTATTTAAGTAAATTTGCTCATATGGGAATGGAGTTAACTGAGTATTAATTTGGTGTGCTTGAAGGACCCTTTATATAGTATTAGAAAATTTAAAGAGTCCCTGTGTGCTTGATTCTGGATATATTATTCCATAATATATGGTAACAATAAGAAAATGTCAAATGTACTAAAATATTTTTTTTTTCCTCTTTAGTCAGATGTGAGTACATATACCTAGGTCTCTCTGAAGAAATATGTTAATTTTAAAAGGCTTAGGGAGTCAACAAAAATAAATGTGAATAGCTTTATATTTCTCTGGAAGTGGAGATCTAGGTAATAAAGATCTTTAAGCCCACAGATAAAGCAGAAATTAACTTGAAACTTACCTCAGTCTCTATGCCTGGAGTCCTATCTTACAATCATAGCAGAGCAAAGCAGAAACAAAGTTCTACTAAGGAGAAGAAACTCTTTTATTTCACTATTAGAGCCCTGATGCACAAAATTCATGCAAGGGGCTGGGCCCTTGCAGCCCCAGTTTCATCCAGAAGGTACTCTGGAAGGCTGTTTGGCTGTCCAGTGTAATTAACATATTAGGTTTTTATTATTATAGATAGACAGAAGTGGCAGAGAGTACTCTTGTGAAACAACATCCAATGCCAGTCTTTGGGCTAGGTTATGCTAATGCCTACCTATGCTAGTTTCTAGACTGAGGAGAATTTAATCTTATAAGAAAGACAGGAGTCATAATAATATATTAAATAATCTACCTTTTGATAAGGTCTATCACAATCAAATGTAAGAAAACATGTAAAGATGCACAGAAAATTTCCTGCATATTTTTGTCTAAGCTAATTCAGCGGAGTCAGAGAGAAGATTCTTTGACCTAGATACTACAAGGAAGCTGTAGTTTGCAAAGTAAAGAGTTTATAAGAGAGGGAGAGAAAAATTACAATCAAAATTATGTAAAGGGGCATAATTTCACAAAGAGCATGTTGTTTCTGGAGAATAATTAAAAGTTTGGTGTTATCTCATGGAGGGCATAGAAGGAGTATCTGGTGAAAAGGATGTTGTTGTTTTAACACTAAATGCTAATTTGATCACTTCATGCTTAAATGTTTTATTGGAGTCACATTATGGAATAATGACCAAATCCCAGTACTTAATTTCTTAAATTACTTTGTGAAAGATAGTGTCCTAATTCGTTAACATGTATTAATTAATTTAATCTTCCCAACCACATTTTGTTTTCTTCACTTCACATGAGAAAACTGGGGGGAGGGGGGATATAATAAGTATGAATAAGACAACTTAAATCTTGTTATGAAAATAAATGCATTTATTTATTTATTTATTTGGAAATAAATTCCTTTAATACAAGAACAAAAAAAGAGTCTCTGATGGAAATAAATATGATCACATGCAAGGGGGGAAAAGACAAATAGCTGATAATTTTTAAGAATTATTGAACTTTATTTACTCTCAATCAAATATCATAGTAACTCAAAGTAAATGATTATAAAATGGTCATTTAGTTGCATTACTTTTTCCACTAAAAATTAACATCTTTTCATATTAGAACCCCTAAGTATTACTTTCCTTTTTCACTTCATAAAAAATAATATGAACTGAAATTACACTAATCGTGTATGAATCAAAAGAGATACCAAGTACATGGGTCTTTGTAATGTCTAGGATCTTCAAATACAAAATAAAAGTTAAGAATTTGGTACATTGGGAAATATACAAAAAAGGTAGAAAATTAAGATTTTTTTAAAAACAGAGCTTAAATTAAGTAGACATATAAGTTGGAAATGTTTCATAGAAAAGGAGAAACTTAGTAGAGGCATGAGGCAAACCTCAGGTTTTGTGAAGACTTTTTATGCAAAAGACAGGTGTGTCTATAAAAAGTATCACAGTAGGAAAGGGCAACTCAATATATGGCTCCTGGGTTTGGTTCTGTGACAGTACAAGGAATGTAATGGACTGTCTAAGAAATGAGTATCCATACTTAAGAGTAGTCACACATCAGCTAAAAAATTATGTTTAAAAATGACTCTCATTTTCATTTCATTTATAATATCAGACATTTCTATCAAAAGCTAATTTGGTCTTATTAAACCAAAATGTGAATTTAAAAAGTGATATTAAATTTTATTTTACAGAGATATTAACCATGTTGGGTTCTGTTTGTTTGTTTGCTTGTTTTAATATATTTTTGATTTTGGAGAGGAAGGGAGAGAGAGAGAGAGAGAGAGAGAGAGAGAGAGAGAGAGAGAGAGATCAATGATGAGAAAGAATCATTGATCAGCTGCCTCCTGCATGCCCCCTATTGGGGATCAAGTCCACAACTGGAGTATGTGCCCTTGACTGGAGTTGAACCTAGGACCCATGAGTCTACAAGTCTGCAGGCCAACTCTCTACTTAGTGAGCCAAATCAGCAAGGGCCATGTTTTTTTT
>PVJN01036356.1:0-21546 GCA_004026805.1 Lasiurus borealis | reverse complement strand
ATACTACCCAAAGCAATCTACAGATTCAACTCACTACACATTAAAATACCAACAACATATTTCACAGACCTAGAAATAATTCTTCATAGATTCATCTGGAACAAAAAAATACCATGAATCGCCACAGCAATTCTGAGAAAGAAGAATAAAGTAGGTGGGATCTCAATACCAGATTTCAAGCTATATTACAAGAATCTGTTCTCAAAACAGCCTGGTACTGGCACAAGAACAGACATACAGACCAGTGGAATAGAATAGAGAACCCAGATATCCACCCAAACCACTATGCTCAACTAATATTTGACAAGGGAGGCATGAACATACAATGGAGCCAAGATAGTTTCCTCAAGAAATGGTGTTGGGAAAATTGGACAGATACATGCAAAAAAATGAAACTGGACTATCAACTTACACCAAATACAAAAAAAAAAAAAAAAAAAAAACTCAAAATGGATACCAGACTTAAACATTAGAAGGGAAACATAAAAATATTAGAGGAATCCACAGGCAGCACAATCTCAGACACATGCCGAAAGAACTTCTTCACTGATACTTCTCCAAAGGAAATGGAAGCTAAAGAAAAAAATAAACAAATGGGACTACATCAAAATAAAAAGCTTTTCCACAGCAAAAGAAACCATCAAGAAAACAACAAGAAAGACCACTGAATGGGAGAACATATTTGTAAATGTTATCACTGATAAAGGTTTAATCTCCAACATCTACAGCCAACTTTTACAATTTAATAAAAGGAATATAAATGATCCAATAAAAATGGGCAACGGACCTAAATAGAATCTTTTTGAAAGGCGACAGAAGGAAAGCCAAGAAACACATGAAAACATGTTAAAAGTCACTAATTGTCCAAGAGATGCAAATCAAAAGGACAATGCAATACCATCTTACACCTGTCAGAATGGCAATCATCAACAAATCAACAATCGACAAGTGTTGGCTAGGATGCAGAGGAAAAGGAACCGTTGTGCATTGTTGGTGGGAATTCAGACTGGTGCAGCCACTGTGGAGAAAAGTATGAAGTTTCCTCAAAAAACTAAAAATGGATCTCCCATTTGATCCAGCAATCCCACTCTTAGAAATTTATCCTAAGAAATTAGAAAAACCAATCAGAAAGGATTTATGCACCCCTATGTTCATAGCAGCACAATTTACAATAGCTACAATTTAGAAACAGCCTAGGTGCCCGTCAGCAGATGAGTGGATCAGAAAACTGTGGTACATCTACACAGTGGAATTCCATGCTGCCATTAAAAAGAAGGAATTCTTACCATTTCCAGCAACCTGGATGAAACTGGAGAGCCTTATGCTTAGTGAAATAAGCCAGTCAATGAAGTAGAAGCACCATATGATGTCACTCTTTTGTGGATAATAAAGAACATTGTAAACTGCTGAACAAAATGATAGATACAGAGGCAGTAAAGCATCAAAGAGACTGTCAAATTACAGCAGGAAGATTAAGAAGAGGTGGGGTAGATAAGAGATCAATCAAAGGACTTGTATGCTTGCATATAAGCATAACCAATGAATATAGACACTGGGGGGTTGGGGTATGCCTGGGAGGGAGGGGGAGCAACAGGGAGATATGTATATATGTAACACAGTAAAAAAATGATAAAATTCTAAAAAAAATAACTTTCTTCATCTTATCTTCTCATACATGCATTGTAAAGCCTTTCACTTTAGCTTGTATAGCTCATTTATTTTTTAATAAATGCAAAATATTTCATGGGTTAGCTGTGATTTAATTTATTATACATTTCTATGTTGGTTTGCATTCACTTTTTTTTCAATTTCTCTTTATTCATTAAATGTATACTTACACTTATATAAAGGAATTTTTACTTATTGTGTACTTTTATTTCTATATAATTAATTCCTGGGAATGGAATTTCTTGGGCAAAGATCTAATATTCTTTTAATATTAAGAGATATTGTCAGACTGCTTTCAAAAATAGGCTGTAACATTTATGTTTCTATCAGCCATATGTGAAAACTACCCTTTTCCACAAGCAATGAGACGAACATAAGAAGGCAATAGAGCAATTTACTTGAAATACTGAGAAATATAATTAACACAATAAATCTGTATTCATCACTTCAAGACTTTCACTTCTAGATCAAAGGTGAAGTAAAGAGTCATTCAATATATAAGTATTTAGAAGGCTTGTCCATGCATAATTTGTCTAAAATGTTACCAGAAAACATACTGTAGTAGGAAGAAAAATAAATCCAAAATATATAATGGGATACAACAAGCAATGAAGAGCTATTAACATTTTTAAAAAGTTATGGCAGAGGGATTTATGATAGAAGGTTATAAGTTTTAATTGTAATATGTATATATATATTCATTATAGAATCATTCATTTATATATACATATAAAATATATCTATAAATTACCTAAAATTTTATTTTAAATTTAGCAAGAAGATGAAATGTTTTCATTGGAAAACTCTTAATGAAGACTATCAATAAATTAAAGATAATTGCTAATGAGATTATCCAAATGATAGATAAAGAATTCTATGTAATATCCTCTAATTGAGATTTGATGTTAGGATATTCATTTAAAATGAATGTTAATACAATTATACAGAAGCTTTTCACATATGCGGAAATAAATCAAACGTTTAATGTCTGGTGTATTGGAGTCACACAGAAATTCTTTTAAAATTTGTGTAGTATTAGGGAGACAATATAAATAAATGAAACAAAAAATTAGGTTAAATAATAAATAACAATGTCAATAATGTCTCAAAGCAATATCAAGATCAATACCACATGCATAAGAGTTAGGGCTCCTTTTCCCTAAGAAAGATAACTATATATAAATGTAAGATCCTTGACACATATCTTATGCAATAAAAAAAGTTAAACTATTCACCATATATTATTAAACACAACATCTAAAAAATAATTAAAGGATGCCTGGGCAGAGCCACAAGTAGTGATTCATTGTTAAATCTCCATGCATGCATAGCTATGCCCATTTGTTTCCTTGGCAGGTAAGTGAGAGTTCTGTGATGCTTCCTTCATTGAATCTTTAGTAGTTACTGTTCCACTGTTTATACCCAGTTTTCCAAATCCATTCTTCCTATTTATTTCCTACATAACTTCTATTTGCTTTAAATAGATTATTCCTGGATTTTTCTTCATGAAATACAGCCTGAGCATGTCAAAAAAAAAAAAAAAACAAACAAAAGATCTTAACAGTTATTTGTTCTTTATAACTTTAGGCCAAATTCCTCCATGAATATTTCAATACCCTAAAAAATCTTTATATTTTAATTACCTTCTCTGCTATTAATTTAATGTATAGTATGTTTCTTATAAATTGAAACACAGGTGTAAATCTTAGATATATTTTACTTTCAACACTTTAAATTATGGTATTTCCTTTTCTAGAAATATCTTTCCCTTCGCTTTCACAACTCCAACTTGTACTTCTCCAAGCTTCAGAATAAGTGATACCTTCTCCACGAACCATGCCTTGATTCATCAATGGAAGTTTTCTCTCTCTCCTCTGGAATATTATTTTATATATGGAGATCAAATGAAAAGCTATTCATGTTTGTTGAATTCCTAATATGTGTTAGAATTATATTGGAGCTTCATCTATAATATCCCATTAAAAAACAGCAACAAATAAAGGTTATAATAATTTTCTAATTTTAGAGCTGAAGAAACTGAGTCTGATAGAGGGTAAGAACCCTGTCCAACTTTTTCTATCTCATAAATTGTATAAGTGATCAAGTTTGACAAATGGTAGGATCTTACATTATCATTAAATTCAAGAGAGGTATATGATTTGTTAAGCATTAAATAGGGTTAGAAATAGATGTCCTAGGTTTAGAGAAAAAAAAATAATGTGGTTTAATATCATAAAAAGAAATGTGTAAAATATAAAGACTTATTCTATGCTGACTAATAAGGAAGGTCAACAAGAAGTGAGAATAGGAAGTGTGTGGGCAGAGCAGAAAACATAAAGGTCCATGCTGCCCTCTCCATTTTCTTCTCTCTTTGGAAGAATGGATTTTCCCCTATATAGGAGTAATTTTAACAATGAAGCTGCAGGCTTGGCTCATTGCACTCCTTTGAAGTCCTAAATCTGACATCCAAGCTAGTGTCTGCCAAAACTGTTTTCATTACATTACTTCGAACTTTCTCTTATTACAGAAAAAAATTGTCCAATAACCAATTTACAGATACCTTTAAAAGAGTATCCTTATCTGCCATGAATCCTTAATTTCATAGTAAGAACTTTCAAAATGCTTGAACCACTCTGGTGTTGTCAGGAATTTCTATCCAGGATTGGGAACAATGATAATAAACTCCAAGTGATGGTGGCCCAAATGTGATGGTAACATAATGTTCTTTAGAAGAACAGGCAGATGCTGACTGTTTATCTTTCCATCAACGTCAGTCAAGGAGAAAAACTGGCAGGAAGCCAATCTTTCATTTATGCTCAGAATAACATTTAGTTTAGTGGCCATTTAGGGGTGTACAATTGAACTAAATCCCATTAAAATAATTTTAAATGGATTTCACATAAAGGCTTTAAAAGCCACATTATCTGAATTTTCTATAATTCCTTTCTAATTAAAAAAATAAAAAATGTGTTCTTTCATTTTATATATCTGCTAGAGGTTTGGTACACAAAATTCATGCCCAGGCAGGGGTGGGAAGGGAGGATCCCTCAGCCTGGCCTGCACCCTCTTGCAATCCGGGACTACTGGCTCCTAACTGCTTGTCTGCCTGCCTGCCTGATTGCCCCTAACCACCTGCCTGCCTGATCACTCTTAACCATTTGCCTGCCTGCCTGATCACCCCTAACTGCCTCTGCCTACCTGCCTGATTGCCCCTAACCATCTCTATCTTGGACCCCACCTTGGTGGCTTCATCCAGAAAGATGTCTGGAAGGCTGTTTGGCTGTCCGGTCTAAGTAGCATATTATACTTTTATTATTATAGATTTATCTTATAACATTAAAATAGATATATAAAATCTTTTATAATTAATTTATTCTCAGTAGATAAAGCATACCATACAGATATTTCTATAAAATGTGTCACTAATATCTGAAATTATAGTGGAGTACACTGTGTTCTCAATGTCACCTTGTGAAATTACAATAATGAACCATAATCAGAGTTCTGTGCATTCAATTTGTAAAAACCTATACTTAGAAAAACTACCAGGATATAGAAATGAAACTATTATTGCCTCATTTCAATAAATACCACAATTTAAAGGGAAGTCATTGTGCAAGACTTTGGAAAGAGATGGAAGACAACTAGTTATGTGATACTTTGCTGACCACCACCTTCAGGTTTGGAGAAAAAAAGAACAGAAGTGCAGATTAGGAGAAGTTTTGGAGAGAGTTGGTAGCTTTTTGGTCCCATCATTCATGCCCTCTACTCTAAGAGATAATTTGGGATATACTTCTCATTAGCCTAGAAAGAGGGAATTCAGAGGGACTTAGTGCAACCAGCTGGAGAACATCACACATAGCCTCACAATTTTGTAGACCAAGTGAACACAGTCTTGACTCATCTGGCAAGTGGAAAGGGCTAGAGACTGGATCCTCTAATGGCAACCACAAAAACAGTGCTACTTGGGGGGGCTTCCAGAATTTAGTGAAGCAAAATTGAGAATTTCTCAGTGTCTATACATGGGCTACATACAATAGCATGCTGGCATAGGTTATTTTTAGATACTATCCAGAGGAACCCCACAGACACTGATATTGAAAGAAGAGCTCTGGATTCCCAGAGGCTAAGAACAAAACTATAAATAAACAGCTAAAAATGATCCATTTGTCCACACTAAAGGAAGAATTCACAGATAAAAAATGCCCAAGAAGAAGCAATATTGTTAAGAGTCAATGGAAATACTAGCTGCCAAGTGCTAGGTGGGTTAGCCAATGACATCTTGAATGATGCTGGTCAATTAAGGTCTTTCCTGATAACATTCCTCCTCTATTCCTCCCCCAACAATTAAGATGGAAACTAGATAGAAACCCAAGAAGGGAAACAAATATGTTTCTTTTCACTTCAGGTATCTATAAAATGGAGAGAAAAAGAATATATGTAAGTGAATTGTTCAACTTTTGATTATTAATGAAACTGAGCACCTGAATTTTTTGAACCAAAGCTGTCTTGTACTTAAGAAGATTTAATGATCTAAAAGAAAGTAAAGACCATGGAATTTGCCCAGATTTTCATTCCATGGATAAACTAATACCATCGATTATATTAAAATTAAAGTTGACTTATATTATAAAAATGAACCCTTTGGTACATTTACAATTTCAAAAACACATTAAAAGAAAAATGTTAAATGCTTTCCACAGTTTGTCCTCACTAACAAAGGATTTTCAACCAATTTTTGAGTATTATTTTACAATAGTAATTCCTCTTTTTCATTGTAATCATTGGAGACTCACCACTTGTATGCATTTGAAGTCCTTTAAAAAATATAATAAAATATTTTATGAGGTCCACACTTATTTTCAATTGATATGAACATCATTTCTAATGAATACTAACAAAATAAAACCTAATGTGCCAGGAACAATAGAACATATCTTCAATTGTAAAATTCATTTTGTTCCAAATTACCACTAAATGTTACACTGATGTTAGGGTTATACTAGCTAACAAATGGAATGCTTTTTGGTTATTTTAGAATCATCATTATCATTACAATATAAATGAATTTAAAAAGAAATAACTTGATTCTTCTTTTGTAATTTTGTCAACAAAATTCACCTTCTACTTTCAAGTTTTTTATTATTATTTTGTAGTTTAGTAAAGGCCAATATTCTATTAAATGGTGCTGAAATGTCTAAAGCACACTTTGCATATTTCTGTTGTACTTAGTATGCTTTGGTAACACACTGAAATCTTATTTTAGCACCATGTATTATGAATCAGGATTTGGCATAATGAAGATATCTCCTTGGTATCACCTAAGGACATTTAGTTACTAGAGGACAAGAGGAGCTTGTTAATAAGGCCTGTGAAGTAGGCCTACAACCTAGAACATTGGAAGTCTTTATTATAAGTGTACAATTGCTTCCGAGTTTCTTCTTTTCTTCTGAATCACTGGCGCTCAGTAAATCCATTTAACCTTAACAACTTATATTCCTGCACTTAATTTACCTGGTCCCCAAAATATGATTTCTTTTCTATTTTAGTTGGAAAATTCTGTTGCAGATAGTAATATTCTGTGTTATACATTTGAAAGTAACACGTGGTCATTTGAATATAAACTAAGAAAATATGACTAAAGAAGAGATATCATGTTTCTATAAAAGCTATTCAACAACTTTAGTTTATCTTGTACATGAGCACACTACTTCCATCACACTGAGTCAATAATAAATTAGATAGACTCATCATTAAGCTTCATTAGGAGGTTAAACATATTAAGAGCTTTTTAAAAGGGGAATAGCATACTAAAAGAAAGTACAGAAAGAATTATGACAAGAAAATTGTGTTCTTGATATAATATAGCAAGGATTCTAAACAATAGAATTTAATGGGAAAATAATGAACAGGAACAAATAAGAGGGGAAAAAAACAGCAAGGTTTGCTTGCCTGATGACTTTGAAAGATGAAAAAAGATAATTTTGAGGAACCAAAAATTCTGAAGTTCAGAGTGAAGGATAGTTGTGTGTACCATTAAGAAAGAATAATAAATTTGAAAATATATGTGAAAGGAAGGTGTTGATGACATATTCATCTACTGACATTGCAGAAGATCATCTAAGATCGGGTATATGCAGATGCAAACTGAAACCTTAAGTTGTAATCACTCTCCATGTAATCACTCATCCAATGATGAATGTACTCATGCACAAGAGGGAATGAATAACTTCCTCATGTTCATTTACCTTTCACTGGAAATGGAGAATGGGAATTCAATCTTTAATGAGAGTTCATGCACTGGCAGCCTATTAAATAATCTTTATGGCTTCATGATAAAATATGTACCATTCCTCTACTTTCCTTCAGAGGCCCTAACATTTGCACTACTCAAACAGGAAAAAAGTTGTTTACATCTCAAATCTCTCATTCTTAATTTTGGACCATGGCAAATTATTTTCTGAATATTTTTATCTCTCTTTGTTAATATAATCATTTGAGATACAATAGTTTTAAATAACCTTTTTAAATTTTAAACTAATTTAATTTCAAGTAGGCAATATTAGCCCATAATTAATAACCACAAAATATAAAGTGAAATATCTTCCTTGTATTCCAGTACCCTAGCCAGGCAGCCCTGTCTTCAATACTGCCCAAAGTAACAGTGTTATTAATACCTCCCACCCATTTTTTATTATAGAGTACCTTTGTGAATATACATGTAAATATAGATTATTGTCCATTGTTCTTTAAAACAGGACAGTCTATTATAGACATTGTTTTTTTATCATTCTTTTCATCACTTAATAAAATAACAGAAGTTGTCCTAATTCTTTTGTATAGCTATCTTCCCTGCCTCCATCCCGTAATTTTAACTAATCCTCAGAGGGTGGACATTTGGGTTATTTCCAAATGTTGCCATTACAAACTATGTGCAATGAGAAAATATATATATGAATATTTCATATTTCTGCAGATAAACCTGAAGATTAAACTCTAAGAATAGAGATGGTTCTTAGTTATTTCTACATAATGAAAACAGAATCAATTTAAAATGCTTTACATTTATAAGACTTTTATATAAGTTACAGTAATATGTTACTCTGATAATATAATTTTCAAAAATATTCCAACTGCCTGCAACCAAGAATAGCTGTGTGACTTTGGAAAAATTACTTCAAATATTTGTGAGTCAGTTTAATCATCAACTAAAAGGTGGATAATAATTATAACTACTCTAAAGAGTTGTTTTAAAGACCAAATGAAATAATGTATGTAATGTATTCAAATATCCTCTTGAACATACTATGTTTAAAATGTTACTATCATTACTATTCTAAGATTTAATATAGCTATTAATATTTAATGATATGTTATAAATACTTGGATTAAGCATTGATTTACTAAACATTGTTGCAAAAAAATTGATAGTTAAGTATTTTTTAATTTATTTTTATTTTTATTTTTTAATTTAATAAATCTTTATTGTTCAGATTATTACAATTGTTCCTCTTTTTTTCCTCCCCTCCACCCGGCTCCCACCCTTCCCTCTTGCCTTAACCCCCCTCATTGTCCTTATCCATAGATGTACGATTTTTGTCCAGCCTCTCCCTGCACTTCCCTCACCCCTTTCCCCCTGAGAATTGTCAGTCCACTTCATTTCTATGCCCCTGATTCTATTATGTGCAACACTTTATTCTGTTCATTAAATTTTTAATTCACTTGATTTTTAGCTTCACTTGTTGATAGTTATGTATTTGTTGTACCTAATTTTTATCTTTACCTTTTTATTCTTCTTCCTCTTCTTAAAGAATACCCTTCAGCATTTCATATAATACTGGTTTGGTAGTGATGAACTCCTTTTGCTTGTTCCTATCTGTGAAGCTCTTTATCTACCCTTTAATTCTGAATGATAGCTTTTCTGGGTAGAGTAATCTTGGTTGTAAGTTCTTACTATTCATCACTTTGTATATTTCTTGCCACTCCTGTCTGGACTGTATAGTTTCTGTTGATAAATCAGCTGACAATCCTACGGGTGCTCTCTTGTATGTAATTAACTGTTATTTTCTTACTACTTTTAATATTCTCTTTGTCTTCTGCTTTTGGAATTTTAATTATGATGTGTCTTGGTGTGATCCTCTTTGGATTTCTTTTGTTTGGGATTCTGTGTGCTTCCTGAACTTGTAAGTCTTTCTTTCACCAGGTGAGGGAAGTTTTCAGTGATTACTTCTTCAAATAGGTTTTCAGTATCTTGCTCTCTCTCTTCTTCTGGCACTTCCATAATTCTGATGTTAGTATGCTTGAAATTGTCCCAGAGACTCATTACACTATCTTCAAATTTTTGGATTCTTTTTGCTTTACCAGTTGAGTGTTTTCTGCTTCTTTGTATTTCAAATCTTTGACTTGATTATTGTGTTCCTTTAGTCTGCTGTTAGGTGTCTGTATAATATGTTTTATTTCAGTCAGTGTATGTTTAATTTCTAGTTGGTCCTTTTTCATCTCCTTTTGGGTCTCACTAAATTTATTCATCTTTTCTAGGAAATTCTTAAAAAACCTTATAACCGTGGTTTTGAACTCTATATCCAGTCATTTGTTTTCCTCCATTTCTTTTGTTTGTGATCTGTTCCTTTGTCTCTGCATTTTTGCTGCTTCCCTGAGTTGGTAGAGTAGCTTGTGTGCTAGGTGTTCTATATGACCCAATAGCTCTGCCTCCCCAGTTACCTGTTTGAAAAATGTAGTTTAAGAACTTTAATTTTTTATTATTATAAAAGTAAATATAAGTGAGATCTCTGGGCTTTGTCACCCTGGCTGGGAGATAACTGGCACAGATGACTTTAAGAAATTTTGCTGTATATTGAAGGAAATGGCTTTGTAGATAGAAAATATTTTTAAAAATTGTATGAAAAGAACAGATGGATAGGAAGTATTTGTTTTAGTCTGGCAATGGATTAATGCAAAGACAAATGAGCTTGAACATACAGGTTCTATTTCCAGATCAGCCAATAACTAACTCACTGGATGATCTACATGACTTCAATTAACCCCACTTGTCTGTTTGATCATCTATAAAATAAGAGAGTTGAACTGATGATCTTTAAATTTACTTTATTGATTTTTGCACACAGCAATTACTTTTAACATTGCAACATTTTAAAAGTTCCAACAATTTAGAAATTTGTCTTGTACAATTCTTACTTGCTATTTGGAAAAACTCACTATTTCCCAAAACATATCACTGTTGACATTGACCTTGATCACCTGGCTAAGGTATTGTTTTCCCACAATAAAGTTATTCTTTATTTTCCTTTCTATACTATATTTTTTAAAAGTAAGTTATTATGTGTAGGCACACTTCTGGAGTGTAGTTGCTAGGTCTCCTTATTGCTACAGAAATATCATTTCCCAATTGACAGAACAAAGACATGTATGGATATATATTGGTCTGTGTAATAAAATAAGTGTAAATGTTTCTTTATGCCACCAACGTATCTATTTTAAGTTAAGCATAGCTTCAAACTCATATCTTCATCTCTATCACTGAATGAACCACTGTAGCCTTCTCATCTTGCTAATCTAAACCCTCACAGCATCAGCGAGAAAACCTAGCTCTCTTATTCATTTATTTAAATGTTCAGTTCCAGTATACATATACAGTGGTTGTTAACATGTTCCCCCATGGGAAACACATTTATAAACTATAGTAAACATATTTACATAGATATCCCTCTGTCTTCAATCTTGTACTCTAGACTCCTTGTCAAAGGATTCAAAGCTTCCCTTTCCCCCCATCTTCTTCAATGAGGCTATTTTAAATATTTATAGTAAAATTAGATTATTTTGTCAGAGTCTGCATTCCATGTTAGAATTCCCTGACCTCCTAGATGATTATTTTTTTAAATTTTGCATATGTTAAGGTTCACTTCATGCTATAAAGCTCTATGGGTTTTGACAAATGCCTAGTGTTATGTGCTACTACAACCACACAGAGTATTTTATAGTTTTTATAAAAAGATCCCTTGTACTTTACTTGTTCAACACTACTCTTAACACTGAACCCCTTGGCAATCACTGATCTGTTACTATCTACAGAGTTTACCTTTCCCAATATATCATTTAAAGTGAATCATATAGCAGACTGGCTTCTTTCATTTCACAATATTCATTTAAGGTATATCTAGCCCTGGTTTGGTGGCTCATTTGGTTGGAGCATATAGTCTTATGCAGAAAAAGGTTGTAGATTTGATTCTCATTCAGGACACATACCTAGGTTGTGGGTTCCATCCCAGTCAGGGCAAATATGGGGGGGAGGTAGTGATCAATGTTTATCTCACATTGATGTCTCTCTCTCCATTCCTTTATCTCTAAATTTTTTAATTAAATCTTTATTATTCAGATTATTACATTTGTTTCTCTTTTTTCCCCTCCTTAGCTCCCTCCACCTGGCTTCCATCCCTTCCTTTACCCTTACCTCCCCCCCACATTGACCTCATCCATAGGTATATGATTTTTGTCCAGTTTCTCATCTAAAATCAATGAAAACAAAGATAAGATTTATCTGTATTAGTATATGGCTTGATAGCTCATTATTTTTATCATTGTATAATATTCCATTGTGTGAATGTGTCACAGGTTATTTATATATTCATCTATTGAAGTTATGATTATTCATTCTATTACCAGTATCTTTCAAAGAGCAGAAATTTCAAATTTTACAAAGTTCCAGTATATTTTTATTCTTTCATGGATTGTACTTTGGATGTTGAACTTAACTCATCACCAAAATCAAGGTAATATGGGCTTTTGTACATTTTTTCCCAAAATTTTCTTAGTTTTGCATTTAGATATATGATCAATTTTGTGTTAAATTTTGAGTAAGGTGTAAGTTCTATGCTTAGATTCAATTTTTTACATATGAATTTCCAACATTCTAGTACCATTGATTGAAAAGATGATTCTCCATTTAATTATATTTGTGCCTTTTGGGGAAAAAAATGGACTATATTTGTATGGGTCTATTTCTGGACTTTTAGTTCTTTTCTATATATCTATGTGTCTATTCTTTTATCACTACCGCACAATCTTGCTTACTGTAGCTATTCCAGGTGTCTATCTCTGTGTCTTTTAAGGTAGAGAGTTGTTGATAATATTCTTTTATTCTCATTTTAATGTTCATGGAATCAGGAGTAATGACCCTTCTTTAATTTCTGATACGAGTAATTTGTGCCCTTTTTCTTCTTCTTCTTTTTTTTTTTTTCAGTTAGCTTGGCTAGAAATGTATTAATGTTATTGATCTTTTCAGAGAACTAACTTTTAGTTTTATCTGTTGTTTTCCTGATTTTTATTTTCTTGTTTTCCACCTAGCTTTTATTTTTTCCTTCTTTGATCTTAATTTTCTCTCACCTTTTAACTTCTTAAAGTGTAAACTTAGGTTATCAATTTTTACATCTTTTATATTTTCTAATATATTTATTTCATATTATACATTTTCTTCTAAAAACTGGCTTAACTGCATTCCACACATTTTGATAAGCTTTGTTTTCATTTAACTTAAAATATTTTTCAAATTTCTTATGTAATTTCTTCTTTGATTTGTGAGTTATATAAAAAAATATTGTTTATTTGCTAAACATATGGAGATCTTCCAGCTATCCTCACAGACCATGAGCAGAGCAAGAACAATGGGCCAGGAAGAGAAACTCACCAAAGCGGAAAGCCCTGAATGCCTAGCAAGAGGCAAAACTGTGAAAATAAGGGTAACCTATCCTTCCCCAGCATATCACTGGCCATGTGATTTGTACCCCTGATCTTTCATATCACTAGTAAGGCAGTTTAGATCCCCTGACCTTTTCCTCCATTAAGATAACATCTAGGTCTCAGTTGTATTTCAACTCCAGGCCCAGAAAAGCAGCAAAACCAGACAAGTGATTCTGTAACTGCCTCAGGACCAGTTACATTGACTAATGACCCTCTGCAGTGGAGACCAAGATCCTAAAAGAGCAAACCTAGGAGACACTCACCTGAGATCTCCCCTAAGGTTTCCACTTTCAAGAGGGAGATGAGTACTCTCAGAATGAAGGACCAAGTGCAAGCTCTCCCCTAGAGGAGCACACCAGCCCCATTCCCTTCCCCCTTCTTTTCTCTAAGGGATCTCACAAGACTTGCAACTGGGGGAGTAATGGGCAATGGTAGGTTGTCCCAGGCTAACCCCCTGAACCTGTCTCCAACGCCCTTCTTTTCTCTGACTTCTCAGTGAGCTAAAGAAGCCCAGCCTAGACTTTCCTATTGCTGCTTCTATGCCCTTCCTTGTTCTACTGTTCTAAGTATATTTTTGCTGCCATAATGAACCCAATACCCTTTGGCTCATTGCTGTGTAGTCCTTCCCTTTGGATATTCCATCCCCCAAACCCCTTTCTTTAAATAAATTAAATTTTTCTTAATAACTGTCTGAGGTGGCTATTTAGCCTGCCTGTGCACACCACTGACTTCCACCTTTCACCTTCTATAATATATTTCTATTTTAATTCTCTTGAGATCTTATAACATACTTTGATTTTTATTCTTTAAAAATATTAAGGTATGTTTTATGTTCCATAATATGATCTATCCTAGTGAATATTCCATGACAACTTGGTAATGGAATATTCTATGCTGTTGCAGGGTAGAATATTCTAAGATCAATTAGATCAAATTAATTGATAGTGCAGGCCATTGGTGTCCTTAACTGATTTCACTCTGCTGTATCTATCAATTACTAACAGGGAGGTTTTGAAGGTCCAAATAATATAGTGGATTTGTGAACTCCTTGAAATTTTATGAGGGTTTTTGTTTTGTTTTGTTTTATTTATTTATTTATTTTTGCCTGACATAGGTAAATTATGTAAAATATTTTAAATTATCAAAATATTAAAACATATCAAAATATTTTTAAAAGCCTTGATCTGGTAGCATCTCATATAGGATATAAGTGCTCTGCTACTATAGCTACAAATAATAAATTTAATTCATATTTTTGTTACTTTAAAGAACACAGTATGAAAATACAATTTCTTAAAGTTATAGATTGAAAAAAAAAGTCTGAATACAGTTTATGGGTTTTCTTTATTACAAAATCTTCACATTTTAAACACATAAAAATTCAGAAATTTTTGTTTAAAATGGTATATTGCATATCAAAAAGAAAACTTGATTGCCCAGCTGGTGTGGTGCATCATCCTATGAACCAGGAGGTCACAATTCAATTCTTAATCAGGGCATATGCCCAGTTGTGGGCTCCATTCCCCATAGAGGGTGTGCAAAAGACAGTCAATGGATGTTTCTCTCTCTCTTTCCCACTCTCTTTTCCTCTCTCTGAAATCAATAAAAACATATTTTTTAAAAGAAAAAAAAACATGATAATATGTCCTTAAGCAATAAATTTGGAATCCAACACATCTACTTACAAATAAATTCCTTTCAGAAGATAAATAAATGATAGAATAGATATTGTGGAAGAACAGATTTTTACCTTTTGTGTTGAGATATAATGATTAGAAATATAAAATGACAGCTTATGAGAAGTGAAGGATAATTAAAATATTCAAACTAAAGATGTAAATGTCAATCTGACATTTTCTTTTCCATTTCTATATCTTTTTTAGATTTGTGAAGATGTTTTTATTAATCTGCTGTCTTTTTATCACCTGCATAGGTGATAGATAGTTCACCAGTTCATATGCAAATGTATTCCATGATCTGCTCCATGTCCTGAAAATATGACCTTCAAATATCACTTATCTTCTAATGAAGGAGATAACAGGAAATTAGAATATCACCAGAAAGGATATTTTGAGAAAAACATAATTTGCAAGTTAGTATTTTAAAATGAAATGTCATCAATGTTAAAATGAGTTCTAACTTTCAAGGATGATTCATTTACAGTTAAAAGGAAGAACAAACCCTCAATAACACCTCTAGTGAATTGCACATTTTCAAAATAAAATGTAGCCAAGCCAGTGTGGCTCAGTGGTTGAGTGTCATTCTATGAACCAGGAGGTCATGGTTCCATTTCCGGTTAGGGCACTCATTTCCAAGTTGTGTGCTCAATCCTCAATGTGGGGCATGCAAGAGGCAACCAATCAAATGATTCTCTTCAAAACAAAACGTAAATCTAAGCAATCTGAGAGATTTATAAAAAATTACGCTTTTTCTCTCCTACTTGATATGTATAGTTTTCTAACTAGAATGTGACTCCCTGTACTAGTCTTCTTTCAATATTGGCCTTGTTTTGCATTTTAATTCTTTATACCTAATGAAATAGGATTACATTTCTTTTATGAAGCAGAATTAGTACAAAACTTTCTTGAAGATATCTCAAGTATAATTTATTAATGTTATTCAAATTGCAATGGGTTAATATCCAAAATATATAAAGAGGTTATACAATCAATAGCAAAAACAAAAACCCCAAAAAATCCAGTTAATAAAAAAGAGCAGAAGACCTTAATAGACATTTTTCCAAAGACATATAAATGGCCAATAGTGTATAAAAAGATGCTCAACATTGCACATGTATAATATTTTATATACATAATTATATCTCTTACTAGAGGCCCGGTGCATGAAAATTCAGGCACAGGAGGAGTTATCCCTCAGCCTGGCCTGCCCCCTCTCACAGTCTGGGAGCCCTCAGGGGTGGGAGGTGACCTGGGGATCAGGAAATGCCATGACCCCATCAAACTTCTGCTGCTGCCACTGCTGGTAGTGAAAGCCTCAGCAAACCCTGGTTACCTGAACCTCGGGCAGCCCTGGGCGGCTAAGCAGCCATCATCCAAGACTTACCTGCACCTCATACTTTCCCTAGGTGCCTGGGCAGCCACCATCCAAAGCTTGCCTATGCCTTAAGCTGGCCCTGGGAGGCTGGGGGTCTGAGGGCGGGTCTAGCTGCACCGTGTGCCTTCCACCCCTCTGGCAGGACCTAGAGACTCCGGTGGGGCTGTGGGGATTGAACGTCCCATCTGTGGCTATGGGAGCCACCATCTTTGTGATGGTGTGATGGTCAATTTGCATAGTCCATCTTTATTAGATAGGATATTTGAATTTATTTGCAATAAAGAAGAAAATTCTGTTATTTGCAACAACATGGATGGACCTTGAGGTCATTATGCAAAGTGAAATAGGTAAGACAAATACTGTATGACCTCATTTACATATGGAACCTAAAGGGAAGCCAAACTCATAGAAGCAGATGATAGAGTGGTAGTTGCCAGGGGCTGGGGTATGTGGGAAAAAGGAGGACATTTTGTTCAATGAGTACAAACTACCAGTTATAAGGTGAATAATTTCTGAGGATTTAATATCCAGTATGGTGACATTAGTTAATAATACTGTATTATATACTTGAAAATTGCTAAGAGAGTTATGTCTTAAGTGTTCTCACCACCTACACACAAAAGAATATAATTATGTGAAGTAATAAATGTATTATCTAACCTTTTTTTGGTAATCATTTTGCAATGTTTATGTGTATAAAATCCTTACATTGTATGTGTTAAAGTTATATGATGTTACATGTCAATTATATCTCAATAAAGCTGGGAAAAATCTATTTCACCCTAAGGTATAAAATTGTAACTATATAATTCCAATTTTTATAATTTTTAGCTATTTATACCTAGACTTGCTTATCTTAGTAACCCTTTGTTAAGGTGGTTATCAAGAATAACTCTCCAGATCATTACATCCTCTTTTAACATAATTAAACATTTTAATTATTTTTACATTTTATTTCAGTTAGTATAGTAAATTCTATATGAACCTGCTTATTTATTTCCTTCCCATAGTTAGTTGGTAGCTGAGTGACAATATCTACGCAAAAACAATAAAACCATTAACATATCAAATGATTGCTACTGATAATATCATCTTTTTTTTTTTGAAAACTATAGTGACCATAAATGAGACTAAACATTTTTCAAAAATTATGGTTAGCACCTTGTATACCTTCTTCAGTAGAAATTCAAAGCAAAACTCCAGGGTAACCCACAGTTCCATTGAGACATCTAGGCCAAAGTTGAATTGCATTTAGATAAATTGAACAGGTCAAAATACAAAACATTATAGCAAACTCATGTAGTATTCCACCCGGAATTAGTTGTATATGCCAAGCAAGACAGCTCACCAGAGGTCAAAGGGAGAGGAAAGATTTATTAAAGATTGGGTTAGGCTCGTTTATTGCACAATTGAGTTCATCTCTTTTAGTTTTCTTTTTTTTTTTTTAATAAGCATATTTAAATATAAAATGTGCTCATTACAGTTTGACTCTTCAAGTTGTGAAAAATACAGAGTCTTGTAACAAATATAAATACTATAGAAAAGTATTATCAAACCCCCCAAATTGTCCCATTGTCCTTGATAATCAACCCTTCTGGGGGATGCCAGCCTAAGACAAGCACAAGTCTATTTTCTGTAACCTATGCATTTTGCTTTTTTAGAATGTCATATAAGAAGAATGAAATAGTATGTAGGATACATGAATTTATCAGATATGTATTTTGAAAACATTTGTCCCATTCCATAGCTTGTCTTTTTATCTTCTTGCAGTGTCTTTTAAAGAGAAGAATTCATCTTAATGAGTTCCATTGTGTCATTTCTTTTTTTTTTTTAATTAAACATTCCTTGGTTTTGTATCTAAGAAATCCTTGCTTGGTTATAATGTTTTCTTATTGAAGTTTTATAGCTTGAGGTTTTATATTTAGTTCTATAACCAGTTTTGATTTATTTTTATACATGATGCAAATTATGGTCAAAATTTGTTGCAAATGGATGACCAGCTGATCTGGTGCCATTTGTTGAAAAGACTATCTTTTCTCCATTGACTTGTCTTTGACAAAAATCAAAGGATCATACATGTGTTGGTGCATTTCTAGAATCAAAATCTGTTCCTTTTGTTTTTGTCTCTCTTTTACCAATATAATACAGTCTTGATTACTCTGGTTTTATGGCTTAAAATTGGTTAAAATGAATTCTCCAAGTTTGTTCTGTTTTACAAAATTGTATTGATAAGTCTAGTTCTTTTTCCTTCTGCATTAGAATCACTGTGTCAGTTCCTATTTTAAAAAAAAGATTTTGGTTGAAATTGCTTTCTATAATACAATTTGGAGATAATTGGCATCTTGAAGATATTGAATCTTCCAATAATTAAACATGATATAGCTCTTTTTGAACTAGTTCTTCCTTGATCTTTCATCAGTGTTTTGCAATTTTCAGCATACAGATCTCACACAGCTTTTTACAAGTATATTTAAGTATTTTATGTTCTTTGGCAATTTATAAATTATACTGTTTTAATTTTAATTTTCAACAGCTTATCCTATTTAATAAAGACTAAATATGCAAATTGACTATCATTTCATGACAAAGATGGAAGACCCCACAGACAATAAGGAGAGAATATGCAAATTAATGTGACAAAGATGGCAGTGGCCAGCCTGGAGCAAAGGTAGGAGGTGGCTCCTAGCTCTGGAGCCAAGGTGGGAGGTGGCAGCCAGAAGGAAGGCCTGGGTCCTGGGTGCTGGAGGGAAACTGGTGCCAGGGGATGGAAGGCCTGTTCTTGCATGAATCTTCATGGGCCTCTAAATGACAGGTAAATAAATATAATGAATTGTTTTATTTTAACCTTGTATCCTATGACCCTAATAAAAAAAAAAGTTGTGTTATTCTGAGGCCTGAGAAAAAGGTGTTTCACTAGAGAATTCTGAAAATCATCAACTAACAGATTACCAGAATCTTCTTGACCAAGAGAAGCAGCTTTTACTTATTTCTAGAGAAGAGTAGCTTTCCTTTGCCTGAATGTCCTGCAAAGGACTTTCCTAAAGAATAATGCTTGCCCTCCTCAAAATAAATTTCAAAGTCATCCCTCATTGACTCCAGATCAAAAACAAGAGTCGTATCTCAATGCAATCCAAGTATAGAAATAGAGTTCTTTCCCCAGGAGAAATAGATTACATATTAAAGAGTTTTCATAATTAATCTTATACTGAGTGAGTCCAGTCTACCCTATATTTATTTCCCTCATCCCTAAGTGCATATATTTTTCAACTGACAGAAAACTCATGCTTGTTCTTTTTTCTGTATTATAAGAGCCTCCCAACCCTTGGTTAAAATAAAATAAAACTGCAGAAGGAGTTACCAAAATCTTAATAAAAGCACAGATGATAATCTCTACCATTTTTCAGGTAAAGTCACCCAAACATCTTTTGCAAAAACTAGATTGATTATAATGAATGATAGTAGACTACCATAAACCTATAAAATGCTAGCCAATGGCAATTGCCATACTAGATATCACTACTGGAATGATCTACACAGCTTCTGGCATTTTGTAAGCAGCAATTGATTTGGAAAATGAGTTATCAAAATATATCAAAAAGAAAATACATCACTTTTGCATGGGAATGTAAAAAAATATACACTCATTGTCTTAACAGCGGACTATGTAAAATCTCAGGTTCTATATAAAACACTATTCTTGAGGAATTTTGTTTTGACATTCTGTAGAATGCTATAATGGTTCACTATAATGATTGCATTTTGTGTATATGAAGTTATAGTGAATAAACACTGAAATAAATATATATATTATTAGGTATAATACCTTTCTTCCATGACAATGCATTTCAGAGTAAATTCAGATATTTAAATGAAACCTAAAAATAATTTACCTTCAGCCCAGTTGGAGTCTAGATATTTCTTAAATCTTTAGAAATCCTTTATGGTTTCTTTAAGTTGGAAATCAAGTACATAAATAGTTTTATTGGGGAATCTTTTGTAAAAAGTAATGGCTTTATGAGTAAAAAATACATTTAATGTTTAAACACTCATAATTTCATTTTTTTCTTGTTTTTACTGGCAAGTGACTACATATGCTAACAAATAACATAAAGTACTCTTCCTGCCCAAATCTCAACATTTTGTCTGTCAAAATTCAATATATTTAAGCATTTGTTTGAAAAATATTGGGGAGAACAACCTGACATATTAGTCTATATTTTTGCATTAATAAAAGTTTATCACTGATTACAATGACCCTTCCATTTGTGAAGTTTGAATTGCATGTAATCATAAGGTTTGCGTCACAAATATGACCTTTCTGTCATCTGGCAGGAAAAAACTGACTATTTTTAGCAGTTTTAAATATCAAGAGCTTCATGGTTTTCTTTTCAAACACAAACAATAATAACATACCTTAAAAGAAAAAGAAAACTAATAAATTCATATATACTTGACCATTAACAACATAAGATATCCCACTGTGTCTTTTATTGCATTAAGGTTTTTTTTTTAGAAAAGTATATGTTAACCAAAGATGGGCAAGTTACATGGAATTTCTATTTGACACTCTGCCAGGTAAAACAAATAGTTTACTTTGAGTTTTCTTCCTTCAATATCATGCCATCTCAATGAAAATTCTTTCTCTCAAATCACAGAAAGATCAAAAAGCAAAGGGCTTTTAAGGACATACATAAGGTAATGAGCTTTGTTGGCGGTTCCTTACCCTTTGTCTACTTTCTCCATTAGAGCACTCAGAGTTGGGACATCTTTCTTGGCAGCCCTAAGGGACATGTCTACTTCATTGACCACAGGTTTATTTCTATTAGTTTTCCACTTGGGTAGGTTTCTACTGGTGGTTAACTCTTCGGTGTCACTTGGATCCACCCTTCATCTCCACACTATTAATTCAATCCAGTTTTTAAATCAAGAGGAATTATTGACTGAATAATACATGTTAGAAATTCCCTCATGGAGAACATAGTCTAACAGTTCGTTATTTTCTGGGTGGTTCCTTTATTTTATTGCTTGAATTTGTGTGTTTTCCTCTGTAAGTTTCTGGGAAGACATATA